>PVJH01012921.1:0-62480 GCA_004026705.1 Nesogale talazaci | reverse complement strand
GAAGCATCCAATATTGGTCCTCATGTTTGTCCACAGAAAAAAGAGGAGGCTGTGTGTTCCTATAAAACTTTGCTATCCCCAAAACTTTTCATGGAGTCATTATGAGTTAGAATTAACTCTACGATAGTAGGGTAAAAGGTGAGAGATATTCCATGCAAGGACGTTTTTATTTAATTTATCCAGTTTAAGGCTATATAAGCCAATATAAAGTTGGCAATTCCATCACTACAAGACTTTCCAGTAGGGGGGAGATTGTATGCTGGTCGATAGCCATTCTTCACTGAGTTAAGGGAAATTCATTTGATATTTGGGTCTGAATCAGAGTCTGGCCTTCTCCCCAAAGAACAGACTATTTACATACCCAAAGAATACAACAGAGTGGTGGTGAGGACATCGGGGCCAGGGACAACCTATTGCAACTTGGAGGACTCCTGTTGGAGAGAGAAGAGCTAGCTGGGCTTCATAGCACCATTCATTTCACAGTTATCACAGGAAATAAACTTCAAAGGAGACCACTAGACTTGATACTACAAGTAAACCTTGTGTAATACATTAGCATAATTTCAAACTAATCTGCAAAGTAGGTCACTGAGAAAGATACTGATCAAGTCTAGCAAAAGTGAGGGGGGACAAGAGTGTGGGAATGCAGTGAATGGGATGGGAGGTTGGCATATCTGACCTTCTCTGACTTCCCCACTCCCACAAGTCTGGGCTCAGTCATGTCTCTGCACTTTATCCTTTAAAAAATCATTTTATTGGGAGTTAATACAGGTGTCATGTCAATCCAAAGTCCATTCACATCAAGCAAGTTTGTACAATTGCTATGACAATCAATTTCAAAATATTACTTTTGTTCCTGAACTCATTGACTACAGCCTCCTTTTACATGCCCCCCGTGAATCACTGTACACCACTCCAACTCCCAATAAACCCTTATTCTCTTTTCTATCCTCTATAATCATCACTCTAGGGTTTCATATACTGAAAAACAGAAAAAAAACATAAAACAAAAATTCAAGAGAATGACCACAATGACATAGCACATATGAGATAAACCTCAATGTAAACAAATGCAGAAAATATTGAACATCAGATCAGGTACAGCATGTATAAGAGGGGGTGGTTTTGTGGGGGGTATCTACTGCCAAGGTTTTAACCATTCAAGTGAGATTTATTCTTTTAATCATCTATAGTCATCTTTCCATTGCATTGTGTTTAATAAGCACTTTCCTCCCACACCTCTATCTTTACCACCATTAATACTATTAACCAGAAATTCACACAGCAATTATAATCCTCCTTTCTCCAACTGGTTACATGCTTATATCTGGTATTTAGAACTCTCTTTTTCACCAGTCATTCTCTCTTTTTGTTCTCATCAAGCACCTTCCTTTGTCACAGACTTCTGCGTGGTGGATGTCCCAAGCTGAAGTAAGTGCATGGAAAGTCATTTCTGACTTCCTTGGGCTTCTTGATTGCTATCCCGTTGGTGTGAGTCATGTCTTCATGCTCATTTTTTGCTTACTCTGACCCCCACCATTTCTCCTGTGGAACTCTGCTTTTATGCCACGTTCCATAATCCCTGGCAATGACCACACAGACCTTACACAGGTAACACTCACAATTATGGAGGTTTCTTGTGGAAGTTAATAGATCATCACCAATCCAGATCAGTAAGGATACAGTCAGTCATTGGTCCACAGCAAACTCTACTCAGCCAACAACCAAGTCTCTTGATGACCCTCAGTCTCACAGCCACGTGGTCCCTTCCCCTCTGCCTCTGGAAACCATGAAACCCACCTATCACTCTTATAGTTACACAGTCTTGGTGTTGCTTACTTCTTTCTGTCCCATAGTCTCTGAGTAGGTGACTTCTAAAAACAGAAATTCATTTTCCCAAAGCTCTGAAAGCTAGAAGTCCAATTCTGGAAGCATTGGTAGGACAATGCATGCTCTCACTCTCTCTTTCTGTAGGAAGTCTAGGGGAAGAATCATATCTCCATTCATTTCTGCAACTGTGGGTGTTTTCTTGTGTTCTTTATCCCTTAGCTCAGAAACAAATGCATGCTTGCTTTCTTTCCCTTGTGACTTTGTTTTTTATTTCTGTGATTATTTATAAAATGACATACAGAGAGCACAGGATTAAGGTCCACCTGAATCTAGTATGCTCTTTAATGGATAACATCTGCAAAAATTCAATCCACAACAGAAAGGTTTATAATATCTACATCTTTTACCTTTTGTGTTAGTTGTAAAATAATCTTCTTATTATCTGGTCTTAAGGAACCCTAGTTTCTACTGTTAGATGCCTTTGAGTTAGTTGTTCTAATGCATAGTGACCTCTAACTACAATGAAGAATGAAGAAACATTGCCCGGTCTTATCCCACCCTCACTATAGTTGTCATGTTTAAGGCCATTCTTGTAGCATAGAATCAATCCATCTCCTTAGTGGTCATTCTCCATTTCATTACTCCTCTGCTTTACCAAGTAAGACAATCTTTTCCAGGGACTGGTCTCTCCTGAATACATGCCCAGAGTATATGAAATGAAGTGTGTGTGTGTGTGTGTGTGTGTTTAGAAGACAGAGATTGAGAACTACTCTTTCTGTCATCTCTCTTCACCATTCTGCTTACCTGGATTGTGTGCCTGCCTCTTGGATGGGAATTTCATGCAGCCTGCCAACCCAGAGAGCTCTGGCCTCCTGCATGTGACTGCTATCCTTGGATCTATACAACTCTGTCCCCCATGGCCTGTGATATACCATCTCTCCTCTTCACCTTCCTGCTTCATCTGCCACCAGTTGTGTGGGCCTCAGGACCTCCAGAGAGCATCTCTTCATAGACTGGGTTAGACTTTCTTTAACATAGTTTTTGATAAAAAGTTCTTTCTTTACATATGTGAGACTTGCTTGTTTTGCTTCAGTAGAAGAGTTACAGAGCGTGAGATCTCCTTACATGGGACCTCTTCCATCCAGGGACAGAAAGCTGAGAAAGGACCAAAGAGTGTCAGTGGAATAGAGGAACAGCAGCAGCAGAATCAAAAGCCATAAGGTGAGGCTGAGTAGCAGGCATTGTGTCACAGAGGAAGTAAAGCTGAGTGCGTTGGGGAAGTGGGCTTGCATCCAGAGTGGGGTGCTTTGAGCTACGGCATTGCAGATATTGGCTTGGGAACACATGGAGTGAGAACTGAGTGCTTTCAGTTTGAGGCTTATGGGAGAATGAGTTTTTTTGTGTGCATTTATTGACAGTACTGAAAGAGCTTTAAAATACTGTTTGAGAAAGGCAGATGGCAGTCCAAGGTCTATCTGCAAGCACAAGAGCAAAGAGGCTATTATAACTCAATAACTGCATCCTGAATTTTTCTGATCCTGAGTTGTAGCCTGTTAATTTACCTAATAAAGACTCTACACATGAGAATGGTGTGTGTGGCCATGGCAATGGCTGAGAAGTGTTTAGGGAGGGATGATCAGTGTCAGAATTGGCAAAGGATAAAATCAAATGGAAATGTTTCTGACCTTGCCTCAAAGGAATCAATCTGGGGATGATTTGGGACTTGATTCTTTTAACCTATTATGCAGTGAGAGGAGGTCCAACACCACCTCTTTGCCCCTTTTTCTATCCCTTGACAGTGTTAATTTCTACCCTGTGGGATTTGGCAGCCTAGTGATAGCATGTACATTGTCATCTATTATTGGGGGAGGAAAAAGAAGTCTGTGGCAAGCTAGATGGACACAGTGACTGCCATAATGAGCTCTGAGATAAGAACAATTGTGTGGGTGGTATGAGACCAGGCAGGTGACATTCTGTTGTGCAGAAGGTGACTCTGTGTCAGATATAAGTCCTTAGCACTTAGCAACCACTAATTAGCAGAAAAAGTAAATAGAATTGAATTGGATTTCTGACTACAGTGGATATTTGTTTTGTTTGTTTGTGTTTTGTAAGTATGAGTGACCAAGAGAGCACCTGAAAAGGTTACCAGGCATACACTGAAGGTAGATGATGGGAATATCCCCAATGGGTAGAAAATGATAATAACAGCTAACAGCATAAAAATTCTAAATAGAATCTTAGAGGAAAGATCAACTAATTTTACTTTGTAAAGACTAAGGAAGGAACTTCCCAGAAATAATTAACTGAAACTTCAGAGTATGGCATACTATTCTGGTGGAATAGCATACACATGGCACTGAGACTCAAACGTGTCTAGCATGTGGAGGAGAGTGTGAAATGGTCTATGGGGCAATATCAGAAAATTATTAAGTTTAATCTCTATGAAAAGGCCTGTGGAAGCAATGTGATAACTATAGGGTGTCAGTGAGGCTGTTGAAGGAGTTTCTATGAGAAACGCTGTTCTTTAGCAAGACAAATGGCTCTAGATGCAAAGGAATCTGGGTCAGTCATTTCATGCTGTTCACACCATCTGACATGTCTCTCCACCCCATTACTATACCCATACTCTCACCAAGGGCTAACTCCTTCATGACGCCTACCTTGATGCTACAAGTTGAATCATTTGACCTGTTTGGACCCCTATCGTCACTATGATATGACCTCTCAAAGTTAATTCAATCTTGTTTACAGTCAATCAAAGGCAAACCAAATCTGCTCTGGCTGAAAATAGTGTGAAAAATATTCATTCATAGCTTCATGTTGATATAGTGGAAAGTACATTCTCTGGATTGCAGGTAAAATTATGAGGCAGGACAAAGAATGTCAAAAACAAAGAATGTCAAAATAGCTCGCTCCTTAGTTCTCTGCCCCTCTCCATGCATGCCCCACTTACAATGAATAATTATAGGAGTGGATGATTTTTTCCTCCAAGGTCAATAAAAATTTAACACATTTTAAAAATGCTCACTTGGGTTAAGTCAGGAAGTCCTCAATGTGTAATAGCAAATTGGGATGGCAATTATTCTGATCTGACGTTTTGGGGATTATAATTAAGCAATAAGGCACAAGTCAAGGGTGTGCTACTTCAAGATAACACACTTCTTGGAAAGTGCTGTGAGGCATATGAGGGGAATTAGAGCCTCCAATGATCTGGGAAATATGTTATCTCTCAGCAGCACAGCTCTCAGTGTACATTAGGGCCATATACATTGTGTTAGATGCACTAGTTGCATATGGATTGGTCACATCATGTAAACATATGTTTAAAACATGTTTGCTCTTATGGCTGCTGATTTGAAAGCATCTGACTTGCTATTATCAACTGATAGGTGAGTAGGTTGTTACTTCAGAATTATGAGCCTTTATCTGGGATATGTGCCCAGGGTGCGAGAGACCAATCCCTGAAAACATTCCTGCTTGATACAGTTGAAGTATTTTAATGATCTTTTCCATTTGATGCTTCAATATTTATGTACATGAATGGTGTACGATATTTGAAAATTGAAATTTTAATGTGGACTTTTTTTTCTCTTTTTACTATATAATTTTGTCTTGTATTCATAAATAGGCTGCCAGCAACTGGGTTTTAATTTGATTGACAGAAAGTGATTTCTAGTTCGGCCAACATCAAACACCTTTGTACTTTATCCTGGAAGATGTCTCGGTAGTTAAAGAGACCCTGTTGGATAAAAAAATCCTTTAAAGCTAGCTCCTTCTTTCTGCTAGTGAGTACCACAGTGTGACATCCTAGGTAGAAAGAACAAGCCATCTTTAATCCGTGCTGTTGAGGGAAATCAAAGGGAGTGAATTAAAACCAAGAGTAGCTTCTTATGCTCATTGGAGAGCCTTTTCTCTGCTCCGTTTGATATAACAAATACGATCATCAAAGTGAGCTAAGCACGGGTCCACAGCCTGCTGCTCCTTGACCTCTGCTTCCTCTCTGCTTTCACAGCCTCCTCTGGAATTTATTGTGATGTCAAATCACAAAGCCCTATGAAGGCTCATTCCCCAGAATCAGTGAAGAGAGGTTATTTTTGGATTTCTTTTCTGTGACTCTCGTAAAGTAATACAAAGTTCTTTTGTTGCTCTAAGAGTTTCATTAAACACACCGGATTTCAAAGCACAAAAGACGTGATGACAAAAAGTTCTTTGCCTACTGTTTCCAGTCAGCCATCAGGAGTTCGCGAGAAAGTTTAGAAGGTTCCAGTGGCGTTGGTCCAATGGTACTATATCTGGAAGGTGTAGGTAATTTCATCCCACCTAGTAGATCTGTATAGGCATACATCGTTTCATTGACTTTCAATGTATTACCTTTTGCAGACATTGCATTTTTCAATAAATCAAAGGTTTGGGGCAGGTATGTGTCCGCTAAGTCTAACTAAGCCATTTTCCTAATAGCATGTGTTTCTTGCACATGTTCTATGTCACAATTTTGTATTTTAAAACAATATTTTAAACTCATTCATAATTCTATTGCATATTTAGGACACATGGAGCAGCATGGAGTAAACATAATGTTGGTAAATTTTTTTTTCATGTGACTCACTTTGCTGCAAAATGTACTCTACTCTCTTTGTTTGAAACTCAATTTGAACAATCTACAAGACAGATGAGCATCTCCAGATACTGGTATTTACCATACTACAAAGTAGGCATTTTTAATCTTATGAAATTGTACACTTTCTTATGTAAAATTTGAGTTCTTATGTAATCTGTCAACTCTAGAACATTTAATTGTGCTGTTGTGTAACGTTCGCATAGATCAATAAGTAGTCCTCTGGACAGAACCGGTGAATACGGCTTGGTTTAAAATCAGGAAAGATGGATGCCACCGTTGTACCCTTTCCCAATATATAGTCAATGTGCATGCTGAGCAGAGAGTTTGAGAACCTGGATCCAAGATAAAGAGGGGTACTATAGCAAGGAGAAGAAGAACACATCAGAATCGAAGGAAGACGACTATTAATGTGCAATATGAGGGGATGCATCCCCCAAAAAACACCAGAATAGTTTTTTTTCAAAGCTATGCATTTAATTTTTTTATAAAACACCTTCTTAAGCTCATTGGAGAACCTTTTTTCTGCTCCATTTGATATAACAAATAAGATCACCAAAGTGAGGCAAGCATCACCTTCTAGGTATTCTCCATTACACTT
This sequence comes from Nesogale talazaci, assembly GCA_004026705.1. Classification (NCBI taxonomy): domain Eukaryota; kingdom Metazoa; phylum Chordata; class Mammalia; order Afrosoricida; family Tenrecidae; genus Nesogale; species Nesogale talazaci. The sequence goes on along the minus strand of PVJH01012921.1, from coordinate 55,434 downwards.
AATGTTTGTGAAATCTGCGATTACATTCTTGGAAACATTTTTCAAGCTCATCTGTTTGAATGGCTGATAGCACTTCCCTCATTCTTTTTCTTCAACTTTTCCACATCATCAAGTCACTGTCCTTCCATGTCCCTCTTCATTCATGGAAACAAAAAGAAATCGTATAAATCAAGGTTAGGTGAGTAAGATTCATAGTGCAAGAGGGGCATGCTGGGTTTGGGTGTTTTTGTTTGTTTGTTTGTTTGTTTTTGCCCCATACTGGAATATGTAGATGACTGCATGAGCAGGTACATTGTCGTGGTGACAAAACCAGTTCGCCATCCGCCACAAATCAGGCCTTCGTTGTCATAGATCATTACACAGTCTTTTCAGGACCTTGAAATAGAAAACTTCATTGACAGTCTTATATGTTGAAATGAACTCCAACTGTACTAAGGGCCAATGTTTTCATTCACTTGTAAAGTTGGCAGACATCCAGCAAGAGGTTTGTCATCAATCAACATTTCACCTTCTGTGATTAGAGAAAAACACTCATACACTTGAGTTTTTCTAATTATACTGTCCTTGTAATCTGTGATCTGCATCACATCAGTTTCTGTGGCATTTTTCCTGAACCAGAAACAAACTTTCACAGCCACATGAAGATCTCTTCAATTGAACATCACAAAAAGTGAGGTTTGAGCAAAACTGCTTTTATGAAAAAAAATCACTGTAACCAGAGAGAACCTTCCCAGGTGCTGCTACTGTGTGCACTAACTCAGAGCAAGTTTCTCAATGCTTTCCTGACAGGAAAAATGCATGCTATGAAAAGTTTGTTCAACCAGTACAATTCGAGTGTTTTTAAAAATATATTCCCTCATAATCAGATGGCACAACCTTGCTTGCCGAGGTTAAGAAAACTTGAAACCTATACTGTTAAAGGATGCCACTTTGAATGCAAAGATGTGTCTGACACAACTCATGGCATTTTCAATCACCTCACATACATGTGAAAGTTAGATGGTAAACAAATAGAATTGCACAGGAGGATTGTACATTTTAATTATGGTGTTATCAAAAATACTAGGGGTTGCATAAAGAAAAAAAATCTATCTTGGAAGAAGTATAATTAGAATGCTCCTTGGAAGCAAAGATATTGAGATTTTTGTCTTCCATGTGGATATGCTATCAGTAGAGATCAATCCCTGGAAAAGGAGATCGAGATTGGCAAAATGGAGGGTTTGTGATAAGGAGGACAGCAATCAGGGCAGTGGAGTGGCAGCATGACTGGAATAAGAGGCTCAAATATAACAGTTGTCAGATGGATGTCGGAGAGGACAGTGCTTAATATGTTGTTCATAAGGCTACCGTAAGATGAAACTCAAGGCAACAACCACATGCTTCAGTGATTGTGCTTCCATAGAGAACCCACCCTAAGACATTTCTTTTTAAAAAACCTTGGGTTTTATTGGATGTCCTTTTAACCATCTACATTGTTCAGTGCTTCATTCCTGCCTCCTTCAGCAGCCGTCTTTAATGTGTGGCTGCAGGTTGTCATCAGCTGATCCTGCTCTGGGTGCGTCCTTGGACAACAGAATCAACATCACCTTGTCCTGTGCCATTTTCCTGACTGCGGCCTTCTTGAATGCTTGATTCCATTCTTATAGTCATTGTCTATTTTACATGCCATCTAACCTATATGGGACAAAATTAAAAGTTTTTTTTCCCATTGCGTTTTCTTCAGCTAACTTTTGCAAGTAGATTGCCAGGGTCTTCTTCCTCATCTGCTTTAGTTTGAAAGCTCCACTGAAACCTGCGCACCATGGGTGGGTGACCCTGGGAGTAGTTGAAATAGTGGCGGAAGACACAGTATGCTTGGGGGTGAGCACGTGACTGAGAGCAATGTAGCTGAGAAGAATGGCCAAACCCGACTGAAGGCTGAACATGATAGTAGTACTGGAGAAAAGTAAAAGGAAACAGAGGAAAGAACTAGGAAGCATAAGGCATTTATAGAGGTCTAAATATGGGTATGTTTATATGTAAATATATTCATAAATAAAACTAAGTAAATACTTTTATTTATAAAGTATTATTGTAGCAGATGGACATTAGGCCTCCTCTCAAGTGCTTCCTCAATGCAAGAGCACTTTGTTCTACTAACACGACACTGTGTGATGTTCACCTTCTTGAACACAAAATGGGTGCATAAGCAAATGTGGTGAAGAAAGCTTATGGTACCCATCCATGAAAATGCATAGAATATGGGGTCTTAAAGGCTTAAAGATAAACAAGCAGCTATCCAGCTCAAAAGCAACATGGAAGAAGCACACCAGGCTGTGTGATCATGAGGTGTCAATTGGATCAGGTAGTAGGCATCAAAAACTCAAAACAAAACAAACAAACAAACAAAAAAACAAGCAAAAAGCATTTCAATGGGAATGAGGGGGAGGACAGAGTGGAGGGCCAAATCCCAACAGTAGTTATTTGACCCAACAGTAGTTATTTGGACACCACCTGTCAGAACAGCCACAAGGAAGAGAAGAGCCAGTCAGGATGCTCTATAGCACCAGGAAAAAACACAACCTGTAGTTTTTTGATGCTTCTTCCTCCCCATCCCTTCCCAACTCTTTCTTACAAATCTGGTTATACCAAAACATGTATACTGATACAGATAAGAGCTTGCAACACAGGAAATGCAGAACAGATAACCCCTCAGGACCAATAAGGGGAGCAGTGTTACTACAAGGGTAATGGTAGGCAGTGGGGAGAAAGGGGCAAGGGACCACAATGATCAACATATGACCCCATCCCAGGGGGATGGACAACAGAAAAATGGCTGAACTGAGGCAGCAGTTGGCATAAGACAAGAAAAAATATAAATTATCAAGGGGACATGGGGGAGGGAGGGTGGAAGAGGGACAGGGAAAAAATGAGGAGCTGTTGCCAGGGGCTCAAGTAGATAAAAATGTTTTGAAAAAGATGATCACAACATATGTACAGATGTGTTTGACAAAATGGTTATATGTATGGATTATCATACGAGCTGTAAGAGCACCAAGTAACTTTTTAAAATTATAATTACATAAAAAATAATTGATGTTAGCACAATTTCTAGCATTATGGCAACAGACAAGCCATCTGTAATAAAATCTGACAGATTTACCATTCTCCCACAATATTTTTGGTGAGTTGTTTTGATGCTCAGGAAAGTCTATTACTGACTTCCATTGAGTCAATGCCAACTCATACTGACCCTCTGTGACAAGGTAGAACTGCCCCTGTAAGTTTCTGAGATGGTAGCTTTTTATTGAAGTAGAAAGTTCCATCTTTGACCTGAGGTGCAGCTTGTGGTTTCGATCTACTCTTGTGAGTAGCTAAGTTAACGTGTAAGTACTCTGCCTTCAGAGTGGAGCCATTCTACCATCTACTCAAACTAAATGACATTCATGTCACTTTCTACCAAGACCTTTAGGAGTTGGCACCGAATTCCATTTACTTGATCCACTCGTCTCCCAAGTAATAAATTAACTTCTATTTGTTTTATTTATCACTGGAGACAAGGGGACCAATATTTAAGTATACTTGCAGTAGCAGTCCTTTTTTTCCTGCTCACCTAATTATATAGAGTGACATTAACTTCTGTCTTAAGACTGTTTCTCTTTAATGACTCCTGTACATCTTTTGATTGTCATTCATGTCAGAAAAAAATTATCCTTTATCTTGATGAAACTCAATGAAAATAGATGCACAGATCTCAATTAAAATAATGACACTAAAATGGTTCATATTTGTTTTCATATATGATTAAATTTAATATAAAGCCTTATCCTTTTTTTCTTTTCATTATTATATTCCGCTTTATCAGCGAACCTAGACTAAGCTGTTTCTCTGATGAAATAGTGCAAATTGAAACAAAACAAATTCTCAAAGTAACATTGAAGAAGCTGAACTCACCATTTTAAGTGGATCGGGTCACTGAAGCTGCAGATCACATGTTAGCAGTACTATTTTCCTTTAGTTTAATATGTGCCTGAGATGCTTTGTGAAGCACAAGGTCATTTAAAATTAGGGAGAAGTCATATTTCCCATCATTTCATTTCTTTTTATACAATTTTCAATCACAATGTAGGTTGGTTAAAGCTGAAAATCCTCCAAATTATGGGATTTGTTTCCAGACTGGTGAGAGGGAAATTAGATATAGAAATTCTGTCTCCTGTTAATGTTAATGGGAGTCGCATGCCTAATTCCCTCAGAAGCCCAGGACAAATGACAGCTTATGAGTCAGCATTACTGGCTTTTCCATCCTTTACACTTTAAAAGAGTCATTAATCTGTCTAATAGCCAATCCCTCTTGCAAATGCTAAGTAAACCCCTGCTACTGTATGTAGAAACTTCAGAATTTCAGCTCTCATGAATATCCTGAAATCTCCTCCACTTTGAGCTCATATGTTAGCACTTGTGCCCCATTTGGGATGCAAGTCTGACTCCTAAATTCCTCTTTAAAATACCTTAAGTTTCTGCATTTTAAAGTAATCCTCATAGGCATTAAGATATTTCTAAGTTAATTCAAAATTCAAATATTTATTTGAATCTTAGAAATGTATTGTTGTATTTTCCTATGTCATGTGTTTACTATTAGAACTCAAAATGAACTTAGTGCCATCAAGTTGATTCTGAAGCATATGCATTTATTAGGAAAAAAACAGAACTGTCCTATAAAATATCCAAGGCTGTTCCTTTATGGAAGAAGACATCCACTTCTTTCTCTGACAGAACAGCTCCTGAGTCCCATTTACTCATCCACAACCTTTTTTGTTTTTTTTAGCAGCAGACAGTTTAAACATTGCATCACCAAGTCTTCTGTTTACATAGTAGAAATCACTATTCCTTGTAAAAAGTATTGCTTAAAATGTTGTGTTCTGTGCTTTTCTTCTTGAAGAATATATAATGGTATTCTTTCTAGAAGAGTTAATTACATTTCAATAGGGTTTTGTGCCATACCACTAAATTTTGTACAAATGATAGTGTCATTAAGATTTTCAAAATTAAGAGTATTTTGAAGATCAACTGTTTTTTCTTTCTTTTTGTTTTATATCTCTTTTAATGGCAAATGAAGTAATTGAAAATTATGTATCTTTAATAATAGTATTATGGAATTAGCTACCCACTATAAACATATTATGCAAGTGGGACCTCACCTGGATGCTTATTGGCAAGGCAGAATCTCAGTTTTTTCCCTAATTCTTCCTTATCTGCATCTTACCAGGCGCGAAAAAGAGCTCTATACTTCTATGAATTAAAAGCAGCTTGAATTATTCCATATTTGAGTCAATAATTTTTCCAGAGTATTACATTTTATGGTATGAAATCTAAAATTGATTTTTTTGGGGGGGCAACACTGCCCTCTGGTGGTCGTGGGAGCTACCCAGTGCTGCTCCTGAGAGCTGTCACCACTGGATTTGAACCGCCAAGCTCGCCGGCTACAGTCCCGCACTCAACCACTTACACCACCGGGGCTTAGCCCCGATTTTAAATTAATTATAATAATCACTTTTTCAGGTAAATAAATGCCCTTTCCCATTACTGCATAGGAAAAATGCTATGTTAGTTCGCGTAGACTAGAGAAACAAATTTGTTGAAATTCATGTATGTATAAGAAAGATTTTTATATAGAAGAGCAATTATATATTGAGAAAACGTCCCATTCCAGTCGATCTCACGTCCAAGTTCAATATTAGCCCATATGTCTAATACCAATCTTTAAATTCCTCAGAAATCACCTGCAATGATGCCAAATGCAGAAAGATCACAGGTCAGTGGGTGAAGAGTCTTGTGAATCTAGTAGCAATGGTAGGATCTCAGTGCTGGAAGGGGGCTCCATGTGTCCCTTTAGCTCCTGGGTTCTAGTGTAGCCTCCAATGTCTCCCAGGAAGTGAGCCACTCTCATGGCTCCAGCAAGCGATTTATCTCCATAGTAAGCCCAAAAGACATCATCAAGCTGTGACCTGTCTGACAAGCTAAACTTTACCCCTTCACTTTTTTTTTTTTGGCATCACTGCCCTGGTGGTGGGAGTAGGAGGCCCAGCCTTTGCTCCTGTGAGCTGGAATTGAACCTCCATCCCAGTGGGCCGCAGTCCCACGCACAACCACTATGCCACCTGGGCTCAGCCCACCTCTTCACTCTTAAATCTCAAATTGACAACAGATTATATAACTACCACAGAACACTCCTTCTCAATTTGACACTTTCATACAGCTCTTTAGCCATATATAATTTTCAAACAAACAGCAATAAAATAATATCTGTGCTTAACAGGATAAAACTAAAATGAATACAAATCAATATGTGCCAAAGTCTTATTTAAACATAATATTCTGCATATGAACAACACAACAACGTTCAATGTGTAAAAATTACAGATAAGTAATACCTATGCTTCAATCCTACAATCCTATGAATATATTCTCCCACCTATGGAAGTTTATAAGCCAATCATTCCATGCCTTATCTGCCCCATTTTTAGTAGCCATTGTCTATATTGCCCACTTCCATGAAAACAGTCCTCCAAGGAGAAAATCATAATCTTTGATGTGAAGAAGCTTCATTCCCCTTGGAACCTTGTGAATCCACAATCATAAGCAAAGTTAAGTCAGGAGAAGCCATCCATAAAATCTGCAGCAATCTGCACCATTCGACAGGCTCAATCTTTCCTTCATCTGGTTGGGTCCTGGTGATCTCAATGTGGGCTGCCTCACTTAGCCTCATCAGGATGCCCATTGGTTGCCTTGTCTTTAGACTATGGCCCCATGACAAATTCTCAACAATCCTAACCCCTTGGGCTAGGTCATGAACTTCAGACCAGTCAACCGCTCTCATCCTGTCCTCGAGTGTCTGTAAACCAGGTCCATGGATGTTAGTGGCCAGACTCAACCTCTCTCCCTATTCCTGCTTTTCTCCCACAACACTCGATAAGCGGATTCAGTTGGTCACCTAGCAAGCGTTTTAGGCTTTAACACTCAGTTCTAAAGAGGAGTTTTCTTCATGGTTCCAGCTTCCAACAAAAAACATTAGTTCAAAATTCAAAAATCCAGAGAATTCCTTTTAAGCAATCCCTTAGGCAGGTCTCTTGGAATGCAAACATACTGAGCACTCCAAAGCACTGACTACCCAGTGCTTAATTTTTCAGAGTCTTCTTTGTAGGCCTATCCTAAACGCAGTGAAAGATCAAATTTTAATGGCTCAAGGGAAGTGGGCTTCTAAGCCCTATTTTCATATTCCCAATGATCATTTTTATAATTCCTTATATTAATAAGCAGAATAAATCAATATAAACAAAGTAGAATCAGATACTAAATTCAATTCTTAAAACAGTCAAGTTCAATTCTTATCTACCATATCTAAACTATTCTTTCGATACAAAATATGGGATTAAGCCCTTGACAATGTCAAGCAGAGCCAGGCTTTTTGCCAGCCATTTTCACTAAGCACCTCTGAGAAGTTCAAGGAAAAAATTCAAACTGTTCCTTGAGTTCAAAATATACATTAAAGATGTTCAGTTTCATGATTTTATACAGGAATAACCAAAGACTACAATAAAACAAAATTAAAAAAATTAACTTCCCATATTATTTCCAGCAAACAACCCAGTAAACTTCAACACATATCTGATCTCCAGCTAGCCAAAGAATAAAAAGTACCATGAGGAAGAGGTCAAGCAATCATCTACTCTCCATCTTCATGATTTGTTTCTTTAGTCCTCCCCCCTTCCCCCAAGGTACCATAAAGTGTTAGCCTGGGTAGGTTAGAGAAACAAATTCATTGACATTCATATGTGTATAAGTAAGAGGTTTATATACAAGAGCAATTAAACATTGAGAAAGCATCTCAGCTTAATCCAAATCAAGTCCGATAATAACTCATATGCTCAATGCCATTCTATAAATTCCTCTTCAGACTCCCAAAACACACATAATGATGTCAAAGGAGGAAGATCATAGGCCAGTGGGTGAAAAGTCTTGTGGCTCCAGTGGCATTGGAAACATTTTAGTTTTGGCAGGGGTCTCCACATGACTCCTCCAGCTCAGGGGACATATGGGTAGCTCCTTATGTCTTGTGAGCTATAATATCTCCCAGGGATGAGTCTGCTTCCTGTCTGCAGTGAGCTATTTATCTCCTTGTGCTTTCAAATGAAGTCATCAAGCTGCAATTGATGACAGACTAAACTTCACCCTTTTACACTTAATCCTCTCAAATTAACAAGAGATTATATAACTACATCAAATGCCCATAAAAGAACTAAAGATTTATAGAGTTGTATAAACTGTAAATAAGAGCTAGCACAGTTGTCCAGGCATATAATAATTTGATTATTATATAGTGGTTCTCAAATAAAGATATGTAAAAATTAATTTAAAGTTAATAAAATATAATTTTATTCTTATTTATATTTTTAAAAAAGTATCCCGGTTAACATTCATGGGTTTAACATTCCGGTTTTTTGGGTGTATTTTAAAGAATTTTACTGGAGACTCATATGCATATCACAATCCATAAATATATTATTTGTGTAGAGCACATTGGTATATTTGTTGCAACCATCACTCTCAAAGCATTTACTTCTTGAACCCTTGATATCAGCTCCTCATTTTCCCCTCCCTCCCTATTCACTCCTCCTCATGAACCCTTGCTAATTTACAAATTATTATTATTTTTTCATTACTTACATTGTCTGACATCTACGTCTACCCACTTTTCTGTTGACTGTCCCCCAGAGAGGAGGTTATATGCAGAGCCTTGTAATCAATTCCCTCTTTCTACCCTACTTTCACTCGACCCTCCTGGTAGCACCACTGTTCTTGAAGGGTTCATCTCACCACTGTACCTGAGGGGTTCATCTGTTCTGCATTCCCTGTATTTCCAGTTCCTATGTGTACCAGTGTACATCCTCTAGTCTAGCTGAATTTGTAAGGTAAAATGGGGATCGTGATGGTGGGAGAGGGGAAGCATTTAAGAACTAGAAAGTTGTATGTTTCATCATTGCTACACTGCACCCTGAATGGCCTGTCTTTTCTCTATGACACTTCTGTACAGGGATGTCCAGTTGCCCATAGATGGGCTTTAGCATCCCAGTCTACACCACTCCACTCATTCACAATGATATGATTATTTTGTTCCTTGATACCTGATCCCTTTGACACCTTGTAACCACACAGACTGGTGTGCTTCTTCCATGTGGGCTTTTTGCTTCTGAGCTGGATGACCACTTGTTTACCTTCAAATTTTTAAGATCCCAGACACTCTATCTTCTTATAGCCAAGCACCATCAGCTTTCTGCACCACATTTGCTTATCCACCCATTTTCCTTCAGTGATCATATAAAAGCAAGGTGAGCTTACAATGATATGATCTTTTTCTTTTATGCTTGATAGCTGATCCCTTTGATACTTTGTGGCCACACAATCTGGTGTTCTTCTTCCATGTCTGCTGGGTTGCTTCTGAGTTAGATGGTCACTTGCTTACCTTCAAGCCTTTAAGACACCATGTGCTATATCTTTTGATAGCTGGGCACCATAAGCTTTATTCACCACATTTGCATATGCATCCATTTGTTTTCAGAGATCGTGTCAGAAAGGTGAGCATCATGGAATGTCAATGTAATAGAACAAAATATTCTTGCACTGAAGAAGTATTTGAGTAGAATATTTGAATGGAAGTATTTAAGCAATGTACATCTATTACCTTAATACTAAAAAAAATAAAAAATATATATATGTATATTCACATAGATTTATTTCCCCATCATCATATTTAAATATATTTGAATACGTGTATTCCTCTATTTAGACATCTATAAAAGCCCTTCTAGTTCTTTCCTTTATTTCCTTTTACATTCTTCTTGTCCTACTCTCATGCTCAGCCTTCATTTGGGCTTCAGTATTTCCTATTGGTTACATTATCCTTGCTCAAACCCTAAATCCTCTTATACCTTCCTCACAGCTGTTTTGGGATCACTTGTAGTTCCCTCGTCCCTGAGTTTGTTAAAACCACTTCCTTTCTGCTCGCCTCCCTTTCCGATGCCCCCCTGAAACTGTTGGACCTATTCTTTTTATTTCCCCATGTTGTTTATCCAGGTATGCTCCCTTTTTGATTCAGTCATTGTGGTTGGTTCAGACCATGCTGCTCCCCCCCACACACACCCCTACCATGTGACCCAAGAACTGTCCTCTGTCACAGTCTGCTCCAGTAAAAGGACAGAGTGACAAGTTCTGATGTCGTTTGCCCAGTCCCCTGTGTGTCACATCAACTCCCCACAGGAACATCATCCTGCGAGCCTGGTGTGTCAGCATAGGGTCCAGTCAGGCTCTCGCTTTCTCTTCCTTTCTTCTCTCCCAGCCTGCCTCCCTGTGGTTGTGGCAAGCTGACCCCTCTCCCCAACCTGTAGGTTCAGTTCTCTCCACCACACCTACTTCCAAGATGGGGGTCACTTTTGGTCTGCCTGAGGTCAGCCCTGTAGTTCTCTCTTTTCATGCATCCTTCAATGTGGCCATGCTGTCCTCATGGTCTGGTGTTTCATGGTAGGGTCTGCATGCCCACTCCACATTCTGTGGAGACCAGATCATTACTCTTCCCCCTGGGTGGATTAATGCCCTCCATCACCATTCCATCTTCAACCTCTGCTTTTCTCCCTCTTCCCTCCCTCCTTTTCCGATTATTGTGCTGTACCAATATAAATCTCCTTGGGTTTGGTTCAACCTCCTCTGCTGTATCTCAACCCAATGTTATGATATAGGTAACTTCTCTTTTATACCGACCATGGTGTTATACTTACTCCAGGGGATTCATGCTGTACTTTTCTTTTTGTGATTGGCTGATTTCACTTAGCATAATTTCTCCAACTCTTGTCATGAAACGAACTGTTCCTTGTGCTGATTGGTGCTTTTTAGTGATACAAAATACTCCATTGTGTGCATAACATCCAGTTTTTAATTATTCTCCTACATTTAAAAAATGCCCAGATGATTTAAATTTCCCAAGGCAATAATTTGAGAAAAATTATCTAATGAGTAGATTATATGCAAGCTTTACTTCCTTTTTTCCTGAGTTGTATGACCTATTTCAAAGTAACTACTTTGCATTAGATACTAAAAATGAAAATAGTACCATTGGGTTTGAAATTTTTTATTTTGGGGGAAAATAGTTTCATTGAAATTTTTTATTTATTGGGAAAAGTCTTCATAATATTGGGGAAATAGCTCTATTGGATTTGAAAATTTTTTTTATCTCAATAAAAATACCAGACTGCTTTCATGTAATGGTTCTCCTTGGTGGCTCATATAGCTAATGCACTTATAATACAATTAAAAAAATCAATAGCATCAGTCAAAAGAAAGACTGAAAAATAAGTCTTTAAAATTCTCTCACTGGCTGAGTCATATTCACCTCTTAGAACAGACTAGAATGGCGCCTACTGGTTTCAGAGATTATAACTCTTCAAAGTAGTAGATTCTCATCTTCCTTTTGTAGAGCACAGATTCCTTTGTAATTTCAAACAGCCAACCTTGCAGTGAGAAGTGCAACATATAACTCATTACACCATTAGGCCTTTTTTTGGGGGGGGGCATCACTGCCCTCTGGTGGGAGTAGGAGGCACAGCCTTGCTCCTGGAGAGCTGCTGCTGGATTTGAACCATGAACCCAGTGGGCCACAGTCCTGCGCACAATCACTACACCTCCGGGGCTCAGCTCTAGGCCTTCTTTTTTTTTTTTTTTAATTAAATCCTAGGAAGCAGATTTCTACTCTGACCAATGGGGTCTCCATGAGTTGGCATTGATGAAGCAGTAACTGGTTTGATTTACAGTCTTAGTTGTATAAGAATATTTTTCATGTTAAAGCACTTTGTTCTTGTTCGCATTACAAAAAAGTAAATGTCAATAGTTGTCTTTTTCTGTAGGTGAAATATGTCGAACATCAGCTAACCACACTGGATTAGCAGGTTAGGCGTTAGGGTGCTAGCTGCAAAGTCAGCACTTGGAACTCACCAACTGCTTCTTGCAAGAAAGATTATGTTTTCTGTTCCCATAAAGATGTACAGTCTGAGAAGCCCAAAGGGACAGTTAAAATAACCTACCCTTTAGAGTAGCTATGACTAAGAATTGACTCAATGTTAGTGAGCCGAGGTTGAATATTTAAGGAAATAGTGATGCACTTTAAAATTATGTCATCAAATAAAGGATAAACAATAATACTGAATACTCTTATGTATGATAAAAGATTAAATGCTATTCAATTATTCAACAATTAAACTGCTATTTGTAAAAATATATCTGTGTTCAATCATAAGAATGTTGAATATTTTAAAGACACATTCGAACACATTTATTGAATCTATAGAAAGGAGTTAGCTTTTCAGGAACATTCTATAGACTTATGGGAACATCTCAGGATCAGACGCAAGAAAAGAAAAACAAAAATCATGAGATGTAGACGTTGTGAATGCAGTTGGAAAGAATGACCAAGAAAACAAATGAATATTATTAAATTCCATATAAGCCCAGTGTGTAAGGCCAGTTTAACTAGAAAAACAAATCTAGAGAAATTCTCCTATGTGTAAAAAAGATCTTTATATCAAGGAATAATTGTATATCAAGAAAACAGCTCGGTCCAGTTCAGATCAAGTCTACAAGTCCAATACTATTCCAAAAATCCCTCTTCAGACTCACACAGCCACATGAAATAATGCACAATGCAAGAAGATCATAGGCTGGTGGGTGAAAAGTCTTGTGGATTCAATTGTGGTGGGAGTATCTCAGTGTTCTTATAGGTTTTTAAGTGACTTGTCACTAGAAAGTTGTCAATAGAAAGTTGGAGACAGAGAAAGGGGGAGATTCCCAGGGCTCTCCTAATCAGAAAGTCATGCCCACAAAGAGGTACTATCATGCTGTGATCTGATTGACAGGCTTGACTGTAGTTTTTCACATTTATATTTTCAAATTGACTCAAATTTTGTAACTGTCACAGCAGGAAATAAACAAAGCTATACTGTGCCTATACTTGAGAAATATAAAAACATTCTCATAATTCTCTCTTGAATTAATAAGGATACTTTGAGAAGGATGAATTTTTAATATAAGATATAAATAAATATACTTACATTGAAATTTACTATAGCCTGACTGAAACTTCTGATATAGAGGTTTAGATAGATAAGATATAGATAGATAAGTTTCTATATAGACTGACAGAAACACATAGCCTTAAAGTACAAAGAGAAGACTGACAATACTTAGGCTAAAACAAAAAGCTAGAATTAAAAGAAATGACAGAGCTAAGAAATAAATGCGAAATAATAATAGGCAATAATAAAATTGTTAGACATCTATTGAAAAAATTCTGATTTAGTTAGGTCTGATAAATGAGGAAAAATATTTGCAAGGTTATTTGATTACTTAAAGAATGTACCTTAGAACAGCATCTCATCACTGTCCTTAAATAAAATGATTGTAATTAAAAATTTTTAAATTGTCAAATGTTGCCCAGAGAATACAAATTAAGAACCAAGAAATTTTTATTTAAATATGGGATAAGGGAATCAGGTCAATTTTGGACAACTAAATTTTTATTCTATTTTTTGCTCTTATTGAGAATATACACCACAAAATATATATGAATTTATGAGTTTCTTCATGTAGAAATCAGGAATGCTGGTAACATAGTGAATTACACATTGCACTACTAAGCACAATGTCAGTAGTTTGAACCTGCTAGCCTCTGCTTGGAACACAAATGTTGCTTTAGATGCCCATAAATCAAAACTAATCCAAATGTATTACTATCAAGCAGATTTTGACTGATAGAAACCCTTTATCTATGTCACAGTAAAACAATTAAGTTGTGGAAGATGATCATGGTTGAGGTGTTTAGTTTTTAAAGGTATTAGATCACTCATTGCATAATAAATTTTAATTGTCTCTCTCTCTCTCTCTCTGTCTCTGTCTCTCTGTCTCTCTCTCTCTCTCTCTTTCACTGCCATCGAGTTGATATCAACTCATTGGGAACCCCTCTAGCACAAGGTAGAAGTGCCTCGGAGTGTTGGAGATGGTAACTAGTGAATGAAGAATGTGGCTCCTTACAGAAAACCTGGTCTTTCCCCTGCACAGCTTCTGGTGGTTTCAACTTTCAAACCTTTGGGATTGAAGCCCAATGAGCAACCACTACACCACTAGGCCTCCATTCAATTTCTTAGTCAAATAAAATAATTTCTATACTTGTGAACGTGCCATACTATCTGCTGGGAAATATTTAATGATTCGTTTGCTAGGGCCCTTCTAACCAGAGTCTTTGTAGCTCTGACCAAATGACTCGCTGGGACCATAGAATTCATGTAGTTTTTCTCTTTTCAGGATGAGCCTGGGTAAGAGAGAGTGGAAGAAGATGCTAATCAGATCATAAGATTCTATTGTGAATGATTGCTAACAGGGTTAATTGTGATTATAAAAACTTGGGACGGGCTGAGCCCCAGTGGCGTAGTGGTTGTGCGCAGGACTGCGACCCACTGGGACGGAGGTTCAATTCCAGCAGTGGGGCTGGGCCTCCTCCTCCCACCGCCGGAGAGCAGTGATGCCAAAAAATAAAAAAATAAAAAATAATAAAAATAAAAACTTGGGACTTTAATTTGGTGATTGTCCAATTTTGCACTCCTTTGGGTTATAAAAATGAACCTTTTCACAAGCAGAGGGTGGGCATGCCACAACCTTTAAGAAAGAAGATGCAGGAGTGGTACCTATCCTGTAGACGTGTAGAGCTCTGTGCTTTGAAGTTCCCCAAAGGAAGAGACAGCTGTGACACCAGAGAAAGACATAGACAGCGTAGGAACAGCAGAAGCAGAATCAAGAGTTGGAGCATCAGATAAGCTTACCATATCTTGGACTGAGGGCATACTTGGGAAGAAACTGTCTTGGATAAAGAAATGGGTTTTGAGAATTTCTGGTCCTGTTATTTTCCAATGAATTATATATTTTTCAGTGTTCTTTGTGTGTGGTCATTGTAATTAATTATTGAAATCTACAATGGATTTCAGAATTTGTAAGAAAATTAGAGGGTGGAGATATTTCTGACCATTGTCTCAGAGGACCTCATTTGGGAATGAGGCAGTGTTTGATACTTCTTCCACCTTGTAAAGTCAGAAGAGGTCACATTTCACTTCCACAACTTTTTTACAAGAATATCCTAACTGCTCATAATCTTGAGACTCCTAGCCATTATATTCATTTCAGTTTAAATACATTTTCCCCATTGCTTATTTCACAATACTACATACTCTTACTATGAAGAAAATGTAATTAAATTATTAATTGCCTTAATAATACATTCAATATCATTTTCACCTGCTTCATTCTAAACCTTTTGAGGACAGGGAATATGAAGCTTTATTTCATTATAAAATTTATAGGATCTGGCAAAAAGCCATGGCTCAAAAAGCAATTTAGGATGGATGAGTGAATGCTATCAACACAAAAAATTCAAGTGTTTTAAGATTTGAAATTATGAAAACTCAAGCTCAGGTAAAATTGCTGATGATTATTGTACAAATCTTTACTGGTGTAAAAATGTTGCTCTTGTTATGCTTAGGGGTTGTCAGTTTTTACTCATAAGGATTCCATGGACCAGAGCAGTGTGATCTCAGGTTCTCTTTCCTGAACTCTCTATGGCAGTTGATCCCAAGGTTTTTTACTTCCCAGAGTCACTGGATAAGTTCAAGTAGCCACCTTTACAGTTAGAAATCAAGTACTTGATGTGTATGCCACTGTAGTCATCAAGACTCTAGGTATTAATACATATACATTTTTGGACTTATTTTCTCTCTATCATAGTATGGCATGATGAGTTCATTTGTTATGGCTCTTTTAGTCATAATCTTTGCAAGTTACCAAAAAATAACCAGATGGCATGTAGATAAGTTATCTGACAATCTTGGGGGATTGATGAGCTTTACACCCCATTAGGCATAAGGTGAGCCATCTCAGAAGTAGGAATGGGGTGGGGGGAATAACAGGGCCATCAAGCAAGAAGAGGTAGGAGTTCCTTTGGACTCCATGAAGCTCGGTGCTGAATCTCTAGTTCAATACCAGAGAAGCTGAGGTGTAGTGCCACAGAAACAGTGACAGGAGACAGCCTTACCAAGTGTACAAGACAGAATAGAGTGATGGAATGAATTCTTGACTTAGAGAGTAGTAAAGCTGAATGCGTTGTCTTCAGACACTCAGGGTACAAGTTCGGCCCATCCACAGTGCCTTCATTTTGAGAATGGCTGCTGAGCTCTGGTGGCATAGTGCTTGTGCTCGGGACTGCGGCCCACTGAGTTGGAGGTTCAAATCCAGCAGCAAGGGTGGGCCTCCTACTCCCACCACCAGAGGGCAGTGATGCCCCCAAAACAGATTGAGAATGGCATAATTGGGTGTATATGCATTTGTCTGCAGTGCTAAAGGGACTTTGTAACACTTGCCTGAATAGGGCAAATACAAAGGCTTCATGTGTCTGAAAGGCTCAGCACCACAGAGAGAGGCTCATCCACAGGCAAGGCTTACAAGAAACTGTCCTGACAAGAAAGTGTTCAAATCCAGAATTGTAATCTGTTAACTTTCTTAATAAGGCCCATAATTGTGCGCAATGCCTGTGTGGCAATGAAAAGGAATACTGAGTCATAAGAAAAGCAGGAGTGTCATTAGAGAAAATTGATAAGAATTTGGAGGTATGTCTGACCTCTACTTCATAAAAAGTGACCTTGGGGTTGATACCTGTTTGATTCTCGTTCCCCTTTGGGATGCCAGACAATATCATCACAGGGTCATTTGTTATTTGAAATTACTAAACACACCAAAATATTAATCCTAAACTTATATAACTAACAACCCAACAAAACAAAATTTGAGTTTGCTAATTATATTATTCACTGATTATATGTCAATACCAGGTTTTACTCTAGATTGAGCCTTTATTCTTTCTATAGGGGGAGGTGGCAATAGGGGAATTGAAAATATATTGTGTGGACTACTCTGAAACATATCATATCGAGTCACACATTATACCTAGTTTTCAACAATGTTAGGCAAATTTATTGTTCATAAAACAATATAAAATTTGAAGATATTTTTGCTGATGGTTTGAGCAAGGGAAACAGATAATAAAGAGTCTTAAATATGGGAAGAAAATCACATATCATATATACTTGAGTATAAGCCAACCCGAATACCAGCTGAGGCACCTAATTTTACCCCCAAAACTGCACTAATAACATGCTGAAAAACTCAGCCTATACATGAGTAAATACAGTAAATAGACACCCAGATATTATGCTCATATTAATCAGAATTATTCAAAAATAACTCATCAACCAATGAAGTCCATAATTTTATATATATATATATGTATATATATATATATTTGCAGCTGAAAAGCATTAGAAACAGTCAGGTGGGGAATAGATTATTTGGCTTATAAGACCAGTAAACACCACAGGAGTTTTGCATATTATCAGAATTAGTTTCAGCACATTTAGGGTTGAAATTTTTCCAAATCAGAACAAAGGAAAACATAAAACTTTCAGTTTTAGGAAAAGAAAAACAAAGAATATATAATCAAAATGGATAGAGAATCTTGGGCTACTGACACAGCTGACTCTCTTCTTTGGTCAAGGAATTACTTAAAAATTGAATTCTAGTTACATAAAAAAGAATTCTAGGTCCCTTTGTCAGAAACAAAATAGAAGGAACACCTCCCACCCCCCGCCCCCAGTTTGCTATCATTGTTGTTTTAATGCTTTATGTTTTTCTTTCCAGAGGGAGGCTTTAGAGATTAGGTAAGATTTAAAAACCTACCCATCCTAAACATAGTACACACACATACATTCAAACTAAGAATACTATATTATTGAATGGTACACATGTTTAAAGGCCATATACTTAAAATGAAAGTAACATGATTTTCTGGCTATAACTCATATATAGATATTATGAAATATTACGTGAGTCAAGAAAATGAAGAAAATATTTTAAAAAATAGATAATACAATAATTTAATTCTGCATGAAGAATACCAGTCTGCACCTAAAGTTAAATTGTACAAACAATTTCCATGGTGGCTCCAAATAAAGGGACCATTTGGGACACCCCTCACTTAGAAAAGGCTACAATTTGAATCAATATGACAGTAAATCATCTACAGTGTCTGCCTGGTTTCTACCACAATTACTGGTTGGTTCAAACCTGTCCCCATCTGTTATTTTGCTGCGCAGTGTTTGGCTACATGTAGCTGTGATTCCAGAAGCCATGTCACTGATACTTCAAATGCAGTCTGTGTCATTAATGGTGAAGTTGTTTCAGTGGAATTTCCAGATGAAGAAAGAGTAAATAGTAGGACTTGTTGCTATTTTCATGAAAACAATTGTCCGGTGAAAACCTTAGGAACCACAGTGGAACATTGTCTGGTGGAGTGCCAGAAAATGAGCCCTCAGGTAGAAAAGCACTCAAATTACAAGCGCAGAAGAACCACCAGCTTGAAGAAAGTAGAACTCGAGGAAATGGATTGACTAGTACTTTTGAGATTTACTTACCTGCAGCTGCTAACATCCATTAATAATTGGAATGCGGAATGTAAGAAATCTTGTTTTGGAAAATGAGAAGTCTTTGAAAAGAAATGTAATGTATAAGGATGAATACCCTAGACATTATTGAGCAGCAGTTGCTTGATATGGGCTATTTTGAACTGGAGAATTATATGATCTGTGATGTCAAATAAATTGAGGAGACATTGCATAATACTTATTGTCAAAAAGAGTATTTGGAGATTGACTCTGAAGTAACATAAGTCAATTAGTGATTAGTATTCACATTTCCACAAGAAAACCAGATAAGGTGACTAATCCACATATTCACATCTGACAATATTAAAGCTTAAGAGACTGTAGATTGTTAATCAACCTCTGTAGTATTAATCTTGTGAAATACACAATCAAGATTAACAGATTAATAAATATCCTAATGAGAAAGTTGGAAATAAGAAAGAAGGATCAGTTATTGAAAAATATGGCCATGATGATAGAAACAGTGTCACAAATATTAGAAACCATGGCATTCAATAATTAGAATGTTGTAAGACAAACAGCATTCATTGGTAATACTTTTTTGCAACATCGATGATGTTTTTCAACAAACTTACTGCATAAAATACACAGCAATCAAACTTACCACATCTTTTGAAAAAATACTATACAGAATTTCAATATAATTAGTCAGAATAATATCAGGAACTAACAGTGTAACAGATTGCCAATTGCTCTTATGCAATTTTAAGTTGAAAAATCTTTAAGACCATGACATTTGTGTATGTGTAATCTTTTTAAAAATAATTTTATTGGAATAAAGCTCACGAATCATACAATTAAATAATTTGACCCTACTAAGAAAGTGTGTGCAATCATAAAAATAATTTTATTGGAATAAAGCTCACAAATCATACAATTAAATAATTTGACCCTACTAAGAAAGTGTGTGCAATCATAAGTGCCATTTAAGGATACTTTCTTTTCATAATGCTCGCTGTTTGCTCCCCAGTTCCCCTCATTCATTCTGCTATGCTATGTCTCTATCCAGGCATTCTTGCAATAGATATACCTATCCTGGATTTAATAAACAGAAAATCATACGAAATAAAAAGCAGTCATATAATATCATACATAGCAAGCAAAAAAAGCCCACCAGCAAAACCTAGAAAAACCTGGATCTAAAAGAAAATAGAAATATTAAAAACTGAAACAATTATAAAATGGGTTAAAAGAAGAGTAAATGATAGGGTATTATATTTTAATTTAATATCTGCTATAATCCATTTTGCAATGCTCTCTATGTAGTAGAAAGGTTATTCATATCCCTCAACTATAGTCAGAGTGGACTCATTGGAGATTTAATCCACGTGGGGATCCTGCAAATGGGTTTGGGGTTTCTACTGTCACCTGTAGCCTTTTCCAAACCAGGTGTCCAGAATTTCAGCTCTTACCTTCTTTGGACTTGGGTTTTAATATTTATAATTTTTATATTTATATTTATTTATTGGGACATCACTGCTCTCTGGTGGGAGTAGGAGACCTAGCTTTGCTCCTGGAGAGCTGCTGCTGGATTTGAACCACCAACCCAGTGGGCCACTGTCCCCCACACAGCCACTATGCAACTGGGGCTCAGCCCTATTTATAAATTTTTTTTATCACAAAAACTGGTATGTTGTTCCATGTGGACTCAGTCCTCACTTAGATGACAGCATGTTTGAGGACGAGTCTTAAGATTCCAGGTGTTATTCTGGTACTGGGGCACCATCACCACAATTTGCTGTAGGACCCCTGTCTCCAGTGAACTCTTCATGAGGATGAGCATTGAGCAAGGCTATGTAATAAGAACTAATTGCCTTAGATTGTGGGCTAGAACTAAGTGTTCTAAATCCATTCATATATCTATGGTTTATATATGAATGTAGCTGATTTTTGATGTTATCATTTTATGATAAAGAACATTATAAATTATCCATGTGGGACATAAGTTAATTATAAGGATAATATCATCAATTTAGTCCATGGTATAGTATTTAAAACATTGTTGAGATCAGGAAATTATAAAAGCATAGGCCAGCTCCAGAATACCATAAATTTATTGTTGATGAAAAAACAATGTTGGAGTGTCTCCGTGGCGGTCACTTCGCTCAAGGGGAGGTCGGGGTCATGGCCATGGGTGCACAGCTCTGAAGTAAACAGGAGAGCAGCTTTCTGAGGCCCAAGTGTAGAAGGCGAGGGTGGCGGGAGGGTGAGGAGGAGGGTACCGCCACTCCGGAGCACGTGGAGTGTGGGGACCAGGACGCAGTGGCGGTGAGCAGGCCTGGGGAGCAGACCTCGTGGAAGGTGCACCTCCCCTTCCTCCTTCAGTGCTATGAGCCGCTGCAGGAGCCAGAGCCCCAGGAGAAGCCCAAGAAAATGGATGGGGCAGAAGCTGAAGACACATGGCAAGAATGTCTGAAAGGTTGTTGCCAAAGGATGCCACTATGTGTTCCTTGGCCTTCAGGGATTCGCTGCAGCTTACTCTTGCCTTGGAAGTAGCCACCATGTCCTCTGTCCACTAGTTGAAGCTGATGATCCAGATGAATCGAAGAATGAATGGAAACCCTTGCTCTGGAAACCCAGCAAAGCCAAGATTATTGGAGACTTCAACAACAACAGCAGCAACAACAACAACAAAATATTAGAAGAAAAAAAAAGGCTCTTTCTTAGTATAACTCTTTAAGTGTGAGAACTAAGTCATCCCTGCCCTTATTGCTGAGTCAGTTTTCCACGTCTCTTTATGCAGAACCAGAAAACGCTGGTCCCCAGAGGATTAAGCCATGGGTACAGAGATGAGATTCAAGTTTGTTTGCTAAAGCCCAATCCTTCCCATGAAGAACGTGAGGAGGAGGAAAAGGACACATGAGAGCACATGGGTGGATGTGCAGTCTGTGGGTGAACAAGGGGAAACAGAGGAGGGCTTTGAGCTGAACTGGAAAATTGGTCTGTTTTCAGCAAGTGCGAATCAGCCTGTGACTGCCATCATCTGAGAGCAGCAAGGAAGCTGCTTGTTTCTACATCCTCTTCCCCTGGCTCTGCTCCTTTGGTGACAGGCTTGGAAAGAAGAAACAGAATCCTACTGCATGCCATGATACATTGAAGCCCTTTGGCAGGTCTCTCCTGACTGCCACAAGAAGATAAAAGCTCCATTGCTGAACTGAGGGGTCACCGACCACGAGGGCAGGAGTCACAGCACAGTCAGATGCTCTGGGAGGGGGGGCTGGCGCTGGTTAGAGTTGAGGGCCTGCTCATGAGGACTCTCATGCCCAGCACAAATGAACCAACACCAGTGCCTACTCTGGAGCCAGCCATGGACTTGACTTTTGAGTCTGTCCATGTACCTATGTCAATCCATTCTGGATGGATGCTGGGGGTGTCCCACAAGGCAAACGGTTTGGTGTGGTTTGGCTTGGAATGGAGGGGACAAGACAAAGCAAGACACAATGCTCATAGAGGAAAGTGTGTCATCATTCAGAGAAGGAAACAGGAAATAGAAATAGGTGATACAGAAGTTAAGAAGGATGTTGAAAAGAGAAGTGGAAGTATAGAAACTAGATCTCAATTAGCAACCTTAGAAAATATTAGGTGGGCCCCACCTTTAACTCTAGGCAGGGCCCAAGGGGACAGAGGGAAATTCTAACTGGGTCTCAGGATCACTCTGTCCTATTGGCTGCCCAACTTGAGCTGCTACACTGCCCAGGTTGAGTTGCTCTCATTGGACTTGAAGATAGGATGGAGGGGGGGGGGGGCAACATCCATGGAGGATGGCCAATGGACCCTAATATGGGGAGAAGGAAAAAGAAGACCTTTCATCGACCTACTGCAAATTCCCGGTGAAAGGCAACCTATTGTGAATTTGTTACCATCAAATCCACATTCCAAAATGGTTGTTGTTGATGTCCCTGCAGACTAGATCACAACATCTACCTCTGGTCTCATGGGATGTCACAGAACATGCAAGGGGACCCTCCAGGTTCATGGGTTACAGAGCAGATGTCCCAGGAAGCAAAGGTGAGACAACAGACAAGGGCAATGGAAAAGGAATAAGTGTGGGAGAACGTGGTTGCTATGAAGCCAGACTCATCTTGACTCTATGGAGGCTTGTGTTGAAGATAAACTTGGACCTGATTCCTACAGAGTCCATATTTGTGAGGGGAAGAGAATACAAAGAATCTTGTTTGGGCCCAGTGATGAAAGCTGGTAATGGCACATTTTCACACTTGTAAGTCTCTGCCCATAAGCGGTAGGGTTTGGAGGGAAGAAAAGATGTAAGTGTGAGAAAAAGCTAAACATAATGAATAAGGAGAGTCAGGGTCTGCTGGTCACAGGAAATGAACTAGCCAAGCCAGTTGCCAGGAAGTTGATTCCAAGTCGTGGCCACCCTGCATAACAGAATAGCCCTGTGCTCCATAGGTTTTTCAGGGACTGCTATTTCTGAAGCAGATGCCAGGCCTTTCTTCCAAGGGACCCTGAATGGACTCAACCTTCCGTTCTTTAACTTGGTGTCTGCACCACCCACAGACTCACCCATGCTCTATTTGGAAGATGTCTGTCCACTCAATGATGCTGTCGGGCACTAAAGAATCCCATTAGAACTACAACTCATGGACCAAGCACAACTCATGGACCTTTGCCCAGGAGTCCATTGAACCAAGATTCCAGTCCAGTCCCTGAGTGCCACAAAAACATTACTCAAACTATGCTTGACCCTGAATTTCAAAAATAAAATTTGCATGAGTATGTTAGGTTCATGTGCACAAATTAGCATATCCAGACTGTCAGCAAGTTGCAGGGCTGGGGCAGAACTTCCCAACAGCTGAGCATCGAAGCTGTTCTCTTGAGACATCATGGGCTGTAGTTTTTTTTTCCCCCCCTCCTACCCTAACATCCAAACCTAGACCTTACTGATAATGGAGTTTGAGCACTTTCTATGACTTTTTTGGATTTTGTGTTTCTTTTTTGAGTAAACAAAAATGTTTGTTCTGACCCAAAGAAATTTATTGTTGTCTTATACAAATTCAAAAGAGCAGCAACTGCTAGTTCTATCACCTGGGGTAGCAGTCATCCGCCTCCTCTTAAAGTAAGGTTCTTTGGTCTTAACTCTGAAGGAGTAGGTCACGTATGTAAATGTTCTACAGGTGAGTTTCAGGTAAAAACAAATTAATTCATTTCACAGGGTTTCCACATCAAATACTTTTGTTGTGGCCTGTGAAGGAAGTTGTAGCTTGGAAGAACACAGTCCAAAGTTCCAGTAGTCTATAGCACAAAGCAAAGGCTACCAAAGGCTGGGTAGAAATTAGGTCCAAGATGCATGATTATTAAAAACATGGTGTCAAGCATATTCTTCTGTTGGTTTCTGAGTAAATACTTTTAAGCACTTTTTCCTGATGGGAAGTTGCTTCTTCCAGTTTTCTTACCAACTGTAATGCAATCATTTTCTTCAAGACATATCTATCCCCCCTCCTTCCACCTTGAGGTGTGGCCTCCTCTATCTAAGTGAAGGGAAGAAGGTGATAAATGGTTCATGGACACAGGGCAGGCTCTGTAATTTATTGCTTAAGAGAGCAGATTAGATTACATGACCTGAGAGAAGTCAGCTTTATCCTTGTTGTTGATCCTTATAGTTCTGGACTCACACAGAATGTATCCTTTTGTAATTGACTATCTTGACATATCATAAGGCTTTCCAAGATCATCCATGCCATTAGGTGATTCATTGGTGTTTTTTAGGGAGGCAGAGAATTCAGTTATGTGTATCTATCAGTTTATTTATCTATTCTTCTATTGATGGAAATTTGAAGTGTTGCCAGCTTCTTGCTATTCTCAATTGTGTGACAATGAACATTAGGTGAGCATATTTCCAGTTGTCTCATTTCTTTGGGGTATACACCAAGCAAAGTATTGCTGGTTTGTGTGGTATTTCTATTTCCAGTTGATTTAAGTAGTGTCATAGGACTTTCCACAATGGCTGTACATATTTATAAGCCATGAACTGTGAAGCATATACAATCTTATGTCTTTCTCACCTGAATTTAAAATTCATTTCAAGGACAGTGTGGTTGTTATATAATTGTCAATTTAAGGATTAAGTGTGTATGGATGGAGTCTACTCCACTAATCAGGCTTCTCTGTGGGCATGGCCTTCTCCTGAAAATTCTGAGAAAACCTGATTTTCCTACTTGGAGTTGGGAGACACTCTTTCTTTCTTTGCTCATTCCCTGTGCGATATCCCTTAGGAGAAGCCACATGGACCTACCCTGATGCTTCCAGAACTCTGGACCTGGAAAAGCCATGTGAAGACCCCTGTCAGTGCTCAGATGCTTACAATGCCACTGGATTTACAAGAATTCCCACCTTGACCTGTGATCTCTCTGTACTTAGCAGCATTGCATGAGTTTCATGAGTCTGAAGAGGACTTTATAAATTGCTTTCAGACATATGGGCTAATATCAGATTTATGGACCTGATCTGGACTGGGTTGGGAAGTTTTCTCAATGTTCATTTTTTCTCGCATATAAACCTCTCCCATATATACATATGAGTGTCTCCATGAATTTTTTCTCTAGTCTACTCAGACTAACACAAATAGACTTGAGAGATTTACTATTACTGAACACACACTGGACAACCTGTGGGATTCCTTTAAAATATCATATATAAAAATAATTTAAAAGATAATAAGAAACATAATGGATTTCAAAAGAGAATTCAACATTTCCCTCTAAATATAAAGACCTAAAGCAAATTGAATAAATGATGAAATAAACGGGAGACCAGATGATTTCAGAGGCAGCTTGAGAAGACCAAGTGAAGTATTTTTGTTTTGTTTTGTTTTTTTTGGGCATCACTGCTCTCCGGTGGTGGGAGTAGGAGGCCCAGCCCCACTGCTGGAATTGAACCTCTGTCCCAGTGGCCCGCAGTCCCACGCACAACCACTACGCCACCGGGGCTCAGCCCCGACCAAGTGAAGTATTATAAAGAAATGTTCATCAATGTGGAATTGGAAAAAAGATGAAAAAAAAATCCACACTCAGAATTTCTCAAGTTGAAATAATTCAACAAATCTTCTAAAGTCAAAATGCAATATTAAAGGATTTATATGTAAAGTATAGAATGATGCAGGAAGTATCAAAAGATAATGAAAGGAATACATAGTCACTGTACACAAATAGTTTGAAAATGGACTGCTGATAAAATTTCCATATTTAACCAGTTTGGATTTTATGAACAATATGGATTACATTATAAAATGTTCTCTTTTTATTAAAACTACTGAAAATGAAGATATATTTATTTATATTATTCTACACTATTATATTTATATATGGAATCTAGGCTTTGGATAGCTGAAAATATTAAAGAATCATATAAATAAAAATATACTCATACTTCAGTATTTTTGCTAATAATTGCTTTGTGATTTTACTATATTTTACTGACTGTGTCTTACGCATAAATTATTTCATTGATGTTTTTAATGTGGTTATAGCAAATTTAAAAAAAATCAACATTAAGTTGCTTATCAAGATGCCCTATTTAGTGATCTAGCTACCTTTCATAATTAAAAAACAAACAAAGCCACTCACTGCCCGTGAGCAGATTCTGACTCACGGTGACCCTGTAGGACAGAGAAGAACTACCCCTCTGGGGTTTGACCCCGTGAATGTTCATCCCCATCCTCCACCTGGGCCACGAGAGCTGCAAGGCTTGAATCTGGTCCGGCTGCTGCTGTGCTTAGTGCCTTGAACTGGCAGCTGCGACGTTAGCACCTTAACATTACCAGCTACTCCTCAGGAGAAAGAGACTTTCACCTCCTACAAAGAGGAACCTAGAAGGGCAGTTCTAGCCTAGCCCCTAGGGTCACCATGAGTCAGAATCGACCAAAGGCAGTGAATTTGGGCTCGGGTTAATAGCCCAATTTATAGGCCATTGTCACCAGGACCCCTCCTTTTCATCATTCCACATTGTGCAATTTGGAAAATATATTAGAAATCTTCACAGAGGATTTTAAATTACCATTTATTACGAACATCACTGCCATTATTAAATAAATTTCATCATTTTTGTATGAACTTGAGGATGCATGGATTCTGACAAATATCCTCTTTCTCACTTCAATGCTTTTGACAATTTCATATTTGCCTATAAAATACTTGTGAAGTAAAAGTGTGTGACCACATGAATAAAAATTTTAAACATAGAACCTTATATTCATCTGAAGGGGAGAATAGATTCAAATATTTAAATTATTAAACGAAGGAGAAATTTTCATCTCCCATCTAGAAAATAATTCAGATATAAGACAGGATTAAAGCAGTTGCTTCAGTAAGCAAGTGTTAAATAGGCTTAGAGAGGGGGGAAAAGGGTGAGTGAATCCTAGAGGGTTGGATGCAATAGCGCAGATGAATTAATCTGAGTACATGGAGAGGGAGTTACAGTTAGAGTATTTTACAAAGACAGTGTTGGCACTGTGACAAAAAGCCCCTGCCAGGGGAACTTGAGGATTAAGAAGGGAAAGAATCATGTTAAAGCAGAGACTGGGGTCGGAGGAGACAGCAGGAGCCTACAGATCATTGAGGGGTTGGAATGGAGAGTTGATTGGAAAGAGATTAGGAGCCACTTAACAGCAGAATTTGATAACATTGGAGGACTGTAATCATGACCTGTGGAGGGTTAAAAAATGCATTAATGTGATTTAGTGAGGTGGCACAGGTCACTGGAATGAGGAATGTAAGAGGGAAAGGAGTGGTATAGGAAGAATCAGTTCTGTTTTTATCAAACTAGTAATGAAATAGTCACAAATACCCTTAACTAAATCAATAGAGGAAGTTCAGAGGTGGATAAACATTCTGGATTGAATACATCGATTCAGAGCAGCAATGTTTCATGAAATTTAAATGTTTTTAAAAGGCCGGTAAATAAATCAGGTCAAATGCCCTGACTCTTATAACCTTTGAGGATAATTAAATGATTTCAACTGTCTGAATGATTTCACAACTTGTTTTGAGTGACAGAAGAATGAATACAACTGACTATGGCTATGTTTTTTAACTTTTAGTTTGCACTATTGTATGTTTCCTAATCTAATTTGTATTGCATAGAGGGAAAACTGCTTCTTTATCAATCGACTACAGAAGAAGCAATTAATTATTGAACATGGCTCTTCTAGCTAAAGTCTCTAACGTCCACTGAACAGCCTCTTCCTGCGTGGCTCTGGTATCAAGGTATGGGTAAGTACTGATAGAATCTGTAAGTGATTGTTAGCAGGATTCCCTGCAATGACAACCTGCTGCATTAAAAATAAGTCCTCTGTAAAAGGGGGAGGGATTTCACTCCCACCAAGAGCCAAGAGCAGAGCACATCCTAGGGACTGAGATCCCTGGGTGGTGAAGCTCCTGGAGACAGATGAGCACTAGAACAACACAGGTGCAGCAACAGAGTTAGAACCCAGCAAGCACACAGGGCTGGCTTTTGCACACAGGGCTGGCTTGTGGTCCCCAGAGTTTCTGAGCACTTAACTGGGGAAGCAGACTTGCCAACCCTTGAAGTGAGCTGAGTGTCTTGAGGTCGAAGTCTATGGAGTGCAGGCCCTCTGGATCCTTGATGCAGGGAGCTGGGTTTATTTCACTGTGGAGCTTGAATAGAATGCCTTCAGGTTGAGACTTAAAGCAAAGTAATATACTCCTTTGAGCATTTAATAGCAGACCTGAAACAACCTTCCACCACGTTCTGATAAATAACACAATCCCGAATGATTCTCATGGGCACTAAAACTTGTTCATTTCCTTAAGTGAGTTTACTCTGTGAGTTCTGCTTAGCGATTATAATGGATATTAGAACCTGGAAAGGCAAAATGGAGAACATTCATTAAACTTGCACAACTCCTAGTGAAAGGTTGATGGTTCAAGTCTACCCAGAGGTACTTTGAAAGCGGTCTGATGATCTTCTTTAAAAAAAAAATCACAGCTACAAAAAATAAAAATAAAACCTGTAAGAATAGCCCCTACGAAGAGACTTATAGATACTAACTAGAAAACATGTCCTATCTCTGTCAAAGGGAGAAATATGAATAATCCCAAAATATTCTTTTGTTACTCATTGGAATTCTATTAAATTCCCTGGTGTGTTGTGGTATTACCGATATGAACACTTTCCCCCCAGGTGGTACCATTTTAGTTCAACTCTGGCATGACCAGGTGTTTCTCTGGCATGTCTGTGCACTCACATAAGGGGTCAATGAACCCAGTCTTAGAGCAGAGTGGAAATAATTTTTGAATTATTACTTTGAATTATTTCTTCAAATGTTTTCTATTAGGAAGAATGTAAGTTTTACTTTTGCATTTATATACTCACTTGAATATATTAAAGAAAATGTTATGCATTTATATTAGAGTCTATGAATATGCGCATCCATATATATGTAAATGTACACACATATATACATACACACATTTAATTAGAACTTCCTCATAGTTGAAAAGGTTTGGGAAGTTAATATAGTGAAATAAATATTTTCAAAATAATTTAGATGTTTGAAGGCCTGCAATCTTTTTGTGTTTGCCATGCAGACTGACAGAAATTAAGATCACTCATTCTTTTATCTACTTTGGTGGACAGGAACCAGGTAAGTCCCCACGGTAGGTGCAGATTGAGCTAGAAAGGCTGATGTTTACTCTTTTTAATCAAAAACAAAGCAGCAAACCAACAGTGCTAGACAGAATGCAGAACATTTTAATACATGTTATCACATTTGAATTCTCATTAAAACCAGTTATAATTGTGTCCTGAATTCTCCACTTATTATAAGTGTAACTCTTATAGCTCTTTATGTATAGCTTTTTATGCTATACATTTCGATTTGATTTGATTTCTGGTTTCCTTTTATTCATTTGTTTACACTCATACTTTTTACTCTTTTACTCATTCTTTTTACTCTTCTACTCTTGTTACACTCATTCTTTTTACTCTTTTAATTGTGTTATCTGCTACAATTATGTTTTCTTAGAAGTTTGCTTGATAACTTACAAGTAAATAATTAAGATAGTCATGTGATTAAAAAAACAAAACAAAAGCAAAACCAAACCACCTGTGACGATTTAAGGAAATGTATGAAATATCATACATCGAAGGTTCAGTATAAGGATACTTGGTGGTGTCACAGGTTAAGCACTGGCTTACTGACCAAACAGTTGGTCATTCTAGCCCAGCAGCCCCTTCATATGAGGCCTTCTAGTCCCATAAAAATTTACAGAGCCGTTGAACAATTCTACTGGCAGTTCTCTAGGGTCGCTGTCAGAATGGACATGACAGCAGTAGACTTTAAAGCTTAATATCATTCAGCTAGTTTTCCACTGCCTTTGTGCTCCCTGGTTATTTTTATCATCCTATGCACAAATTAATTTATTTTATAAAACTATTTATAGTAACATTGCTGGGCTTTTAAGAGGCAATGTCTCTTTGTCTGTTATTAGGAGCCCCAGAGGCCTGGCCATACATAAAAATGCAATCCAAACATAAGCATAACCACCACCACAATAATCAGCCTCCAGCCCCCTCTGGTTTCACTCTTCTGACCTCATTCTCCAAACAACAGCTAGCTCCCTCTCATCTGTTCTGTAGATCCCCTTTCTAAAGTCTGCTGCAAGAAAAGTTCAGCCCTCATTCACCTATTCTTTGTTGACGCCATCAGAAAAGCTGCAATGAAGGTTCTCATTGGATATATTTATTTATGTAAGTCTAGGTAGAAGTAAGTTCTTGCAGGCTGAGGCCCTTTATGGTATCACAGAGACTGTCGGTTATTGATTTTGCCTCTTTTGCTGGGCAGCCCTTAAATTATTTTTTGTTTCTCTCCCAAGTTCGAAAATTAAAGTCCTCAACACCCAAAACAATCATGTTAACAAAAACTCAAAATACGGATCAGGTTTCTAAACTAAAGACTGCCTCGCTTCATTACCCGGAGCTCTGGGGTCCCCTGTTTATGAATTGGGAAACTGAGTTCTGGGTCAGTAGGTGGGAAGGAGCAGCCGCTGTCAGAGAGAGACGGGATCTGCCCCCTGGTGAACAGTTACAGTCTCCGAGATTCACAGGGAGGCTATACCTTGTCCTGGCGGGCCACGGCGAGTGGAATGGACTCCCAAGCTGTGAATTTGAAGTTCATCACTTTTTACCCAAGACGCACTGTTACTTAAAATGCCCCCTTAAGACAATATTACAACTGCTAATATTAGTTTTAATCGTAGCTAACATTCTTGACTGCTACCTATCTTATATCTTTGTCATTTCCTTCATAGCGACCGCATAGGACAGGGCAGAATTGTAACCCCTTACAGAAGGAGGACCCCCAGCCTTTCTCCTTTGAAGTTGCTGGTGGCTCACACCTGCTGACCTTCCAGTTAGCAGTGCAGCGCAGCCCCGACGCCACCAAGGGCGCTGCTGAGCCGACATTGACTGGATGCCAGTGGGTTTGCTAGGTGTATTTACTTACGACGAAACCTTGTGACTTAGAACTTTATCTCCATTTTATAGAGGGGATAGGTGATTTAAATATATTGTTTTAAATTCTTTATGCCTGTTTGTTGCCGTGGAGTCAATTCTGAAGCATAGGAACAAGAAAATAATGTTTCCCATTCTTTTCGTTAGAGATATGCAAGACTTTTGGATTATTTCTCAAACACCTTTCAATCATTTGGTCATTTGATGGGTCAATCAGTACATAGATATGTAGGTAGCCTGGGGGAATGGTTGTTTTTGTTTTCAACTGAAATGTTTGTGTGTGCCTATTTTTGTCTCACCACCTATGGCAGAATACCATGAACAGAGAGAAAAGTCTCTCCTTGCTATTTCTATCATTTCACTTAATTAAGAAAGGATTTTAAGAATGTTATGAAGAAAGTGGCAAGCCAAAGTTGTACATCTTTAAACGTTTGCATTGTGTTCAAATATTTATGAAAAATGCAGAGGAATTTCTGAGAAAGCAAGAAACCAGAATGCAAGCAGTGGATGGAGTTTTAGATTCTGAGGCATTTGAAACTTCTGAAAGGCTGTAGCTTGGTCCCCTGCCACTCAAAAATGCCCAGGAGAGCAGAGAGAGGATTTAAAAGACTTAAGAGTTAAAAGAAAAAACATTCTTCAAAGAGAAGAATGCAAAAGGATTTTGAAAATGGTTCACAAAATTTTAAATTGAGTTATAGGAACTAATTAGTAATATACATTACACTTCATAATTTTAATTCTTCAACAATGTGCTTGAAAGTATGTTGCTTGATTTAATATAGGGATGATTAGTGGTGAAAGAAAGGACACAACCAGCAATATTAAGACTGACTCTGAATTTCTACAATATTTTACCCATTTCTGTATCCAGTTCAAATTCTTAAGTCAGTGCAAATGAAATAACTGATTGGACCAGGAAAGCAAGGAGAATAAGCTCTACAGTCTCAGAATCCCAAGAGCCAGTACGCAATAGTAATTTATATTCCTCTTAAGCATATTGCATTAATTAGAGAAGCCATTTTAAAATGTGGAACCCAGACTGGTGGCAGCAACATCTGGGAACTGGCTGGAATACAAAGGCTTAGGTTCCACTCCAGACTTCCTGAATCAGAAACTGGCAGTGGGGCCTTTAGATGTGAGTTAGCAAGCCTTCCAAGTGATTGTGATATATGCTGACATCTGAGAGCGACTTCATTAAGGAAGCACTAAGTGTTTTTACAAACAAACTCTCAGACAAGGAGAGATGCTTTCTGCTCAGGTGAGAGCTGCAGACTGATGATGCTTACATAAACCCAAGGCAGAGCTGTTCCCCTTTGAGAGGTGTTAACTAATGGCTGTTCTGGGAGTTAGCAGCTCCATGAGTAACCACTATGTCACCAGGATTCCAACATTGACCTACAGATGAGTATGTCTATCCTTACAAATACATTTATTTACAAAATATGCTAATAGCCAATTTAAAATTTCAGAACCATAATTGGTTTGGGGTATTAAACTATCCCCCTACTAATTTGAAAATTAAATATAAAGCAGCTTTTAAAGATGCTTTCCCAGTTTCATTTTTTAACATATGGTATTTTTCAGACCATAAGATGCACCAGGTCATAAAGTGTACCCAGTTTTAGAGTAGGAAAAAAAGAAAAACATATTTTGAACCAAATAGTACCAGTATACTAAAATATTTAGTAAAATAAAGCAAAATACGGTAATATTTGATGCTGTAAACCAAACAGAACCATCATCATCTTCATGTGGAGTGTGCTGATCATGTGACCTGAATGATATTGAGACTTCAGGAGGCGAGGCTTCCCCCTAACACACAGCAATCCATAGCATGCGGAGAGCAGAGGACAGTAAACAGGTGAATGTGATCATAAACAAATGTTCTAGGATTCTACACCTTCAGACCATAAGATGCACCCTCATCCCCGCCCCCATATTTTTGGGGAAAAAAGTGCATCTTATGTTCCAACAAATACAGTAAGTTTTGCCCATTAAGGCTATAATTAGTGCATATATAGGTATCCAGCTCAGGCTTATCATCCCTTGTTGTTGCCAGGTGCCTGGTGAGGCCCTTCCCGCTGACAGCCACCTTCTGTACAGCAGAGTGAACCAGAGAGAAGCAGTCTTGGTCCGTCCTCCCGCTGTTCTCACGGTGGCACCAATTGTTGCAGACTCTGGGTCAACCCATCCTGTCAAAGACTTCCCTCTGTTTTGCAGCCCATCTTCTTTTCTGAGCATGATATCCTTCTCCAGGGATTGCTATCTCCTGATGATGTCATCATCCAAATAAATGAGAAGTTTCACCCTCGTCACCTCACAGTGACAGACTGGCTGGACTTCATCTTGGACAAGTCTGTTTCTTCTTTGATCAGTCCACGGTGCTTTCAAAACTCTTCCGCATTACCAGAACTCACAGGCACCGATTCTGCTGCTTTCCTTCATAGTCCATTTCCAACTCTTCCAAGTATAGGAGGCGATTGAGAATACTATGGCCTGACTCTGGAACACCTTAATCCGTAGGGCAACAGTCTTGTTTTATAACACTATAAAGTGGTTTGGAAGCAGGTTTACTCAATTCAATACATAATCTGAACTCGTCAAGGCAGGTTCCATGAGCATTTTCTTTGGTGGATTCAAGAAAGATGAAATCCTTGAAAATGTCAATCTTTTCTCTATTTATCATGATGTCACTTATTGGTCTAGTTGTGAGGATTTAGGATCAGAATGGATTGCATTCATTGTAATCCTTATGAAAAGCTGAAATCTTTGACCTCCTTCAGCAAGTGGTTCTAGCCTTTCAATTGTGCTAAGTAAGCAAGATTGTATAACCTGCATATTGCAGGTTAATAAAAAAGACTTCCTCTAATGCTGGTGCCAGTTTTTATAAAAGCCAGTTTTTCTGATTATTTCCTTAGTAGACAAAGTTAATAGGAATGATAAGAGGACCACTCTGACATACAACTTTTCCTTATTTTAAAACACATAATTATCTCTTGTTCTGTTTGCATAACTTCCTCTGGATCCATGTATAGGTTCTACATGAATATTCTGTAGTTCCTATTCTTCTCAAGCCTATCTGTAGTTTGTTATGATCAACTCAGTTATACAGTGAATAAAACAGAAGTAAACATATTTCTGGTATTCTCTGCTTTCAGTCAAGATCCATCTGACTTCAACACTGATATTCCTTGTTACATACCCTCTTATGAATCTGGCCTGACCACTAGAAGTTCCATATAAATGTACTGTTGCAACCACCATTGGATGATCTTCAGCAAAATTTTACTTGAATGTGATAAAATGATAATGCTCTACAATTTAGAAAATCTGTTAGGTCACAATTCTTTGGGATAGGTATAAATCTGGAACTCATCCAGTCAGCTGGTCAAGTAGCTGTCATCCAAATTTCCTGGCATAGGTGAGTGAGTGCTTCCAGAACTTAGTTATCATGTTCAAACATTTTAATTGGTATTATTTCCATTCCTGGAGTCTTATATTTTGCTAATTCTTTCAGGGCAGTTTTAACTTTTTCTCTCAGGAGCATTGTTTCTTGCTCACATTCCCCTTACAATGGGTGAATGTTGTTAGGGGCAGTGACTCTGTGTCTTCATTTCATGTTTTGATGCTTCTGGCATCATTCAAATTTAAACTTGTCAACACTTTCAATATTACAGCTGATGACTTGAAAATTTTCTTTAGTTCTTTAAATTTAAGATACCTGGAGTGCACTTTTCATGTTTGGTTTATTAACTTTAGAACTTGGCCCATTTCAGAAAAACATTGTCTTTTGGAGCTGTTCTTTGACATTTTCTATTCAGATATTTTACTTCATCATTTATTCCCTTTGCCTTTAAGATTAAGAGCATGTTTCTGAGTCTCTTCTGACATCTACTTGAACTTTTTTCCCCTGGCCTGTCTTATAAACGCTCTTTTGGTTTCCTCATGTATGATGTCAATCCGAAACTCATTAGGTCTTAAGTTATTATTCAAATCTATTCTTGAGATGTTCTCAAAAATCAAGCTCATCAGAAATTTTATATTCATATTTCATCTATTGTGGACTTATTTTCATTTTCTTCAGTTTCAAATATAAACTTACATACAAGCAATTGGTGATCTGTCCCAAAGTCATTGCCTGAACTTTTAGCTTCTAATGTTGAGATTCTCCATCATTTTTTGTTTGTTTGTTTGGGGGGGGCATCACTGCCCTCTGGTGGTCGAGGGAGCTACCTGCGCTGCTCCCGAGAGCCGCCACTGGATTTGAACCGCCAAGCCCGCAGTCCCGCACACAACCAGCTGAGTTCTATCACAAAGAATGTATTTTCCAACTATTGTTTATTCCTTGCTGTTTCTAAAATTTGCCTTCAAATCACCAGTAGTGATCAAGGTATCTTGACTGCAAGTTTGTTCTGTGGCAGACTGAAGACACTGATGGAATTCTTAACTTTTTCCATCTCTTGTGTTTATGGTTGGTGCATAAGTTTGAATAATACTTGTATTGATTTAGTTTTCTTGTATGCTTCTAGAGATAATCACCGGCAATTTTATACTTAATGATACAGCTTGACTTGACTTTTTGACAATGAATGTGATGGTTATGGTTAGTAAACTTTGTTTACTGTGGCTTGGGATTATGTCAACGTGACAATCCTCAGTAAGATTAGGGGTTAGCCTACACCATATTGTGTACCAATCTGGTGATAGCTCCTTGGAACTGTGGCCTTTTGTGTAGGAGAAAGACTGAGCAAAGTGGAATTCTTTGTGGTCCTTCCCCTTTCGCTCAAGCTAGAATTTTTGTTTGGTTCCATGATCTCCTGCTGCATCATTTACCAAACACAACAGCACTCAGTGGACTGCTGATGGTGAATTCACAGGACCTACTTTGGATTAATTTCCCAAGCACCCACCAGTCTGTGCCCTTCTCAATCTCTGCTTCATTTTCTTTCTTCCTTAGTCAATTTCCATAAATCAAGAGAACTGCACTTGTCTACTTCTACATCGGTATAAACCATTTCTTGATGTAAATCTTTTTCTATATAAAACTCATACAAAGACCCTTGGTTTTTCTTCTCTAGAGAACCCCACCTAACATATAAACCATATGATTTTCCAATTCCTAATAGCAAATACCAGTCCATTTAAACTTACATATGCCCAGAATGTTGATCTTAATGTGTTTCATTTCATTGTTGAAAACTTCTAATTCTCCTAGATTCATGTTTCATGCATTTAAAGTTCTAATTATTAATTGTTATTTGTACTAATTTTCCCCTCAACTTGCGTCATGTATCATCAACTAATGATGCTTCTGAAGTTGATATTCCTACAGGGCTCCTCTAACTTTTAAACAGGGGGCCAGTTCACTGTCCCTCAGACTGTTGGAGAATCAGACTATAGTTAAAAAAACAAAACAAAACAAAACAAAAAAACTATGAACAATTCACTGCGGTGCAGGCCCAGGAGGAGTCGGCTGCTAAGCAGAACAGGCAGGGGTGGCAATAACACCTGGCAGACTCAGCAGGTCGCATGTGGCTCACAAGCTGTAGTTTGAAGACTCCTGCTATACATCATCTATGTCATTAGGATCAACCCTACTCTGAATATTCAAATGTTACTCAATCATATATTGAGTGCTGTCTGACCAGAGGGGGTCATCTTCTGGTACTATCTCTGACACTGTTCTGATGCTATTCATG
Organism: Nesogale talazaci; assembly: GCA_004026705.1. NCBI lineage: Eukaryota > Metazoa > Chordata > Mammalia > Afrosoricida > Tenrecidae > Nesogale > Nesogale talazaci. The sequence continues at coordinate 18,629 of PVJH01012921.1, read as the reverse complement.
AAGCTTTAATGATCTGCCAGTGTTCTACTACTATCCATAAGGTTTTCAGTTGCCCTTTCCTCAGTATTGGACAACCTATTCCTTCTTAGCAGTCTGTTCTTGGTCTGGAAGCTCTGCTGAAAACTTGTCATTTGGGGTTATACTGCTGGTCTTTGACTGCCAGTCAGCAGCAAACAACCACTGCAGAAAGACGAACTGACACACAGTGATAGGACCATCATTTAGGTGCCACGAATATGAGTCTGAGTTACATAGAATTATATGATTTGGGCCAGCCACAAACATATTTTAATAAAGATTTGTCATGTTCTAAACATCAAATAAACATCAGAAAAATTGACTGATAACCTATAATTTCCTTTAGCATCTCTTTAAAGACTTCCTTTTCCTTCACATTTTTTGGATTTCTTCCAGAAGATTAAGTATATGAGTTAATCATCTTGGTTTTGGAGAGTTACAATTAAATGCACAATTGTATAATATTGCTTAACATCTTTGTCATATTGATTGATTGATTCACTAAAGGAAGGGAATATAGACTCTGTCACGTCTTATTAAAAGAACTTATGTAATCATCCTGGGAGTGTGTTTGTAAGCATACATGTGAATGTAGTAATCAAATACCATAAATATGGTTCTTAAACAGGAACCCCAGTGGCATAAAGTACGAGGGTTTAGACTGCAGTATTTTTGACTTGGTTGTGTGTGTTGAGTTTGTGTGTGTGTGAAATATTACAAAAAACTAGAAACCACATTGGTGATCTGTCATGCTCTGTGATTTTGTGTTTCTAATCTAAAACTATTTGCAATACCCTAAAATGTCTGTGAAAATAATATGTCTGTACTAACATCTTAAATCATCCTCATTTGTGAACCAAAAATGGTTCAGGTCTCTAAATTATTTTTGTGACTACCTCTTACATTTTTAACTGGATTATGTCTTTCTTGAAATAACATGTTCTTCTATAAACTTGTTTCTGGATTTGTCGTTTAGATGAATAATTCAAAATATTCCATTACAAACATTTGAATTGAATTTTATGCCTGGTTTTATAATTTAGGAAATTCATCCCATAATATTATAGGGAGGTATGGAAGGGGATTTCTTGTTTGTTGGTTTAAGTCATGATAATCCATCATAAAATACTGCTTAATAGGGAACTCAAGTGCTATTATAAGACCAAGAACAAGAAGACATCTCTTTAAGTGTTGTAGTATGCACAACATTATTATTGACTTAATGTTTCCTTTAAGTGGTTTAATTTATGTATGGTTTTTCTGCTCAAGGGAACACATATATAATAAATATATAGAATAACTAAATGATTTATGTATATCATATTCAGAGTAGATTTGGCACTACTTGAGGAGATAATCTGTGGCCAACTAGCACAATATGAGTGTGACATCAACCATTGTTTTATGGGATTTTGCTTTTAGAATTAGCTCTACAGAGATGTTTTATTTCTTCCTGAGTATATTATTTCTGATTTTAGTAAGCCACTACCAATGGAGCAATGAGTATGAGCCTAGAATTATGTACTGTACTGATTGTATTTTATATATATTGTCAATTATAATGAATAATTCAAGCGAGCTGTGTTTAAGGGTAAATCACTGAATGTCTTTATGCTTTCTGCCTTATTTTTCTTCATGTGGTTACTTTTGCAAAGCAAATCATAACTTACCATTTTAGCCTTGATTTCCTTTAAATAATAGCTCTCATGTATCTGTTGTATGCCTATTCATTTTCCCCAGTAGCTGCTACTTCACTAAAATTCTAAAGCTTGGTTCAATTAGTTCAGTCTAAAGTGAACTTTGAAACTAACAATTTGCATAACTTGTGAATTTTTCTTATCTTTCCACCAAGGCATTGTCTGATACTATGCATAGATACTAATACTAATACTTTCGACTTCTCTTCCTCCTCCTCTTTCTTCTTGTTATCCTGCTCATTAGAATGTTGAAATGGATAAATACTCACAAAAAGGAATCTTTAAAAGGAGGTAGATATAAATTGTAGTTGTTTTACATTTTGTTGCTGTGACTCATAGTGAATCCAAATAGAACAGAAGAAAACCATCCTCTGATTTGAATCCATTGTGGATCCACTGTATCAATGCATCTCTTTGAGGGTCCCCCTCGCTTTTTTCTCTTACCTTCTAGTTTACCAAGCATGCTGTACTCCATCCTCCAGGGATAACTCAATTTTAATGACACATGCAAAATGTTTTTGACAGCTTAGCATCCTTAATTTTAAGTAGCATTTAAATGATCTGCTCTTTGTTTTGGAAGTCCATTATATACAATGTTCTTCGCAATACTGTAATTCAAGTACACCATTTCGTCTTTGGTCTTTCTTATTAATTGTTCATCTTTCTCAAGCACAAGAGGAGATAAATTGAAATGCTATGGATTTTATTAAGTAAACTTTAGTCCTAGAAGTTGCATATATATTTACTTTTGAACACCTCAAAGAAGTCTATTCCCCAATGTAGTACATCATTTGATTCTTTGATTTATCTACAATGGGCATTGGTTCTGGATCCAAGTAAAATAAATTCTGATAACAATAATGTTTTATTTATTAAGATGTTGCATAGTGGTCCCAATTTGAGCATATTTTTTTCTTTAGGTGGAGGTTTAATCATATAAAAGCTGTATTCTTTCATGTTTATCAGCAAGTGCTTCAAGCACTCTTAGCTTTCAGCAAGCAAAGCTATACCATCTGCTTGTCTCAGGTTGTTAACGAGTCTTCTTCTAATACTGATTCCATGTTCTTCTTCATGTAGCACAGTTTCTCATATTACTTCCTAAGCATACAGATAGAATAAATATAGTGAAAACTTGGAACCTGTAATCACCTACTCCCGGTTTTAATCCATGCTTCATTCCCTTACTCAATTCAAGTGGCACCTTTTGATCTCCACAGCAGCCTTATATGAGCAAAATTAAGTGCTATGGATTTCTCATCATTTTGACAATTATGAGGCAGTGTTTTTTTATGGAGTATTGCCTCACTTTCATTTAACGATTTCACAGATGTGGACATTTTAAAGCAAAGGGATCAAGTAGTATGTTTTAAGGAAGTGCTAATGATTGGTGTCAGGAAACGAATACTCCATTTCTCCAGCTCTAGTCTTCTTTGCATAGATAATATGGCTTCCTCATTATGGTGATAGCTCATTCTTTTCTACTTCTCATTATATAAATGTAAAGACAGACTTAACACCATTTGTTTAAAATAGAATTACAAGATAATGTTTTTCCAGTCCCGTGGTACAGATATGTAACATTACAGTTACCATTCCAAGAGTTCAATGACATTGTACTCAGCATATTGTGCAACTGTCACCATATCAGTTTCCAAAATTTTCATCTCACTTAAAAACAATAAGCAAAAAAGTCATTCTTCTTATTAGTGACTTCACTAGAGGTGAAAATAGTCTTTTGGGTTTTTCGAGGATATAGCCTTTACAAAAGCTGAGTGCCATGTCTTTCTCTGCTGACCTTTGACTAGCAACCAACCATTTGGCCATGGTGCTCACAGAGTTCCTTCTGACACCCTGAAATTGCTATAAATTTTGGTTCAGAAATGTTCTAAATGTTGTAATGCACTAAGTAAATAATTTCAGGGGAAAATAAGGAAGATAATTCAATTTTATCACCTATTAATCTAAGAAAAAACAGGTAAGTTCCCTTTGTAAAATTGGATACCCGATAGAAAAGAATTAGAAGCAGATCTTATGCTGTGGAAAGTATTGAGTCTAGCTTAAAATGTATTTGATATTATTTAGAATAGTTTGAAATGACTAGAGAAATATACTGTGAGAATACTATTAGAAGAATTGTGAAATAATCCTCAAAATTTATGATACTGATTAAATACTCCCATCTCAGATCTCTTGCCATCATTCTCCCTATCTGTTACGTTACCAGAATGTATACTTAGTTATTCACCCATTGGCAGTAGGTATATTTTTGGAACCTAAAGAATTCATTCTAACTTTATTTTTGAGTCTATACATTATACCTACATATATTTGAAATGTTCATATTTCTCACACTTTGTTAAATGAGGCCCCATTAATTTTACAAATGGGAATTATCAATGGTCTTCAAAAGCTTCATGGAAAAATGAATTTTAAAAGTAATTCTATTTCTCATAGAAGACTATAAAGCCCTCCTGTAAAAATTGTTTTACTTTTCTTCTAACTTCTACAAAACACTGAATCTGTAGCCACCATGCATCAGAGTCAACTCTGTAGTGACTACTTTTTGTTTTTAGTTATATGAAAATTAGATATTAGATTTTCATACTTTTAAATACCTAGAAGTACTAAATACAGACTAACTGTGTTCATTAAATATGCCTCAGCAAACCATTAGGGTGAAAAAAATTTCAAGGGATTTCTCTTTATATTAATGCATACTTGGAACACAAGGACCATACTAGAGGGACAAGTGGAGATTTTAGAAATATGAAATGGACTTGGAAAATAATCATTTGTGATTATCTTATCATAATGCTATGCATATCACTGAAAAGTATATAACTCTTGCTAAGGTCAAAATAGATATCTTTATAACTTGATTGTTTTATTTGACTTATTTTGAATGAATATATTTACATAAAAGGGTCTTTTAGTAGTAATAGTACCCCTTTGAAATAAATCATTTATCAAGAATTTTTTGCTTAATGAAAAAACCTAACTAGAGAAAAATTGTGTTACTTTTGAAGTATTTGAATAAGTTGACTCACTTTTTCTTGAGAGTTTCTTCAGAAATATGCACTGAGTTGTCTGTTTTTTTGATGACAATGGTCTGCATTATAATTAACCCAAGATAGTATTACTTCAAAAATCCCTTTTGAAATAATCAACACTCAGTAAAATAATTATTCATTAGTATTGATTATATTGTTTTCTATGTGTTTGGCTCTCTGAATATAAACTCTAGAAAAAGAAGACATTTGTGTTCTGATGATTAAATGCTTCTAAATTGCCAGCTATATTTTCAGAGAAAAAATAGGGCAAGCTCATAAAGAAAGAACTTTTCACCACTTTGCAAAATGATATTCTCTAGTTCTCAGTATGAAGTGGCACACTTATAAAATTACACAAATTTCTAGCACCTTGACATATGTGCTACAAACTTTGTAAAGTCATACACACTGGCAGCACTATTTGTTTGAAATGTTTTGACTTCCTATGATTCAGATATAGCCATATGCAAATATAAAAAATAATTTAATATACATGCATACTTGGAAATGGACCAATCACTTCTCTCCATCTGCAAAAATAGTTTATAATTGTTGCCATTAGCTGCACTTGTTGAAAGACTACAATGTTTTATAATTTTCTTAGGAGACAGAATTTTTAGAGTTGAATAATATTGCTAATTTTTTCAAGTCTCTGCTTGCATCACTTAGCTAATATATTTTTCAATTATAAAGTGGACATGTGGATGTTCTACTAAAATATTTTATTTTTTATTAAAAATCATTTTATTGGGGGCTCATGCATCGTTTTTCACAATACATAAATACATATACTGTGCCAAGCACCTTCACATGTCTGCTGCTGTTATCATTCTCCAAATATCCTCTTTTCCACTTGAGCCTCTTATATCAGCTTCTCATCACTACATTGTTTTTGTAGCAATAACTGCCGGTTTAAAATCTTGTGGTGAGAAATCACCCAGTAGTGATGAAACGAAAAAGGTCAGACAATACTCTTTCATGAAGATTACAGCCAAGAAAAAAATATTTGGAGTTCTGCTCTATAGCACACAGGATTACCATAAATCAGAATTGACTCAATGCCATTGAGGGCTTTGAACGTGAATGGCTTGACCCATTATTGAGTGTTTGCATTTCCATCCGAAATATATTTAATCAGCATGTATAAATTAACGAGATTCTGAGGTGTTTCTTATAGACCTCTAGGTGATACTTATAGACTCTAGGTGCACACAAAGTCCTCATGACAACCACCAACAACAATGCATATGCATTCACCTATATCTTGTACATCATTAGGGCTTATGTTGATGCATGAAGTCATAGACCATTTACACAAGACTTAGTGATTGGAGGAAACTGATGTTTCCCCAGAGAAAAATTAGCTCTCTATGGAGATAAGATTCTCTTTAGTATTTAAGTATTTATCAGGGATAGTTAAACTAGGAAGAGCAACAGGATACCACAATCCTACTGATGACACATTAAGGTTAAAGTATTATTTAACCACTTCCACAGGGGTCTTTAAATGCTTCTGTACTATTCAGTCACCAACTGTACATCATCCACTTCTTTTAACAACATAATATCAAGAATAATTAACACACTTTGAATTAATATTAATATGCAAAATGGTGAAACACTTACTTGTAGATATTGAGCAATGAATGCTGAAGAAAAGATGAATGGCCAAATAATTGACAATTTAGTGGGCTCTAATTTTTACACTTCACAATTCAAAATTCCTCATCTCAAGTTATGAAGTTCAGGAGAAGAGATACCACAATTTGTGAAGTAGATTTTTTTCCCCTTTTAAATGCTTTAGAAACTAATTTCTCTACCTTCTAATATGAATATTTGTGGACATTAGATTACATTGACAACTCAAAATAAATTGACTGCTAAAGTAAAACAGAACTTTATGACACTAGAGTGTGTCTCTTTGTTGCTAAAGCCGTAAGCTTCACTGACACAAATCTGAGCATAACATATGGTCTCAGCCCTAGGCCAGGGTGTTCCATTTGAATTATTCCAGGCTTTTCCTTATAGTGCTGTGCTTCAAACATGAATCCAATTACCAACTGCAGTCAGGCAATTGAAAGGCTCTAGGAGAAATACTCTAATAGATGGGGAGGGGCGGGAGTAAAGGACTATGATTTGTGTGGTAATCAGCAAGAGAAGGTCAATTGTAATAGAATAGACTGGTTTCCAAGACAGAGCTAATGTAGGATGCTTTCCACTCCATCGAGGGATGCTATCAATAGATTTGTTGTTTTCATTACCAAGAATGTCCCTGACTGACAAGATGAATAAAGGACGTGTGGGAAGGCCCTGATAGATCAAGTGATTAAAGCCTGGGTTGTGGTGAGCAATTAGTAAACAGATGACCTGTTTGAGGACTGGGGATGGGAGATTAAAAGAAAGGTGTTATGCAAGTATCTGTTTTGTGTTCCTTAGACTTTATATTAAAGTTCTAGGATTCATAACAGCCAGTCTAAGTAAACATGCAATTCCTTGAAGGAAAACATTTTTATTATGCTCTAGGTTATTGAATTTTTTATCCACAGAGAAAATAGAAGTGCAAACGAATAGTGACTGAACATCCTCCCCTTTATTAACAACCACGTCTTTTACACGTGTGCAAAGGCTGAGCCCTATGAACTTTACATTCTGTTTGATAGGGCTCCATTTTTCTATAAAACTTTTACGTTGAGTCAGTCTTATGGTCAGATAATTCTTCTTAGAAATTAGAATAAAAACTAAACAAATATCACAGTGAAACAAATATCCAACTATACTTTCATCAGAAATATCAAATATTTTATAGTGATAAGTCCTGGCACAATGAATGACATCAAAGACTAATTTATGCAAATTCTTAATGCTTCTCCTTGATGCTAATCCATTAAAACTGCAAAACTTCTTAATTTAAGTTTGCTCAAAGGCTCCACATCTCTACTGCTTAAACTACATTGATGAAGGCTTCAGAAAGTTGGTGGGAAATATTTTTGTGCTTTAATGAAATCTTTTCTTTGCAATTTTTGAAACCCCTTTTCTATAGACTTGGTTACAATCTAATCGTAGATCACCTTCAGTAAGAACACACAAATTCTATGGAAGGAAGGCCATGAAAAATATAAATTATAATGTGATTTATAATTATGCATATATTTATAACTTATGTATATTATATATAATTATAATATAATTTTATAATTACATAGATTTAAAAGTGTGCTTGATTAAAGATAACACAAGATGATAAAAGCCTCCTCTGGTGCATTGTATACCTTAATAGCTTGTTTGCTTTTCTTTTACCTTCATATGAGTATTTATGTTTGGAAAAGTAGAGGATAAGAGAAAAAGTAGATAAACCTCAACAAACAGATTTGAAGCAAAATCTGCAACAATGAAATCAAACACAACACTATTCAGATTTTAAAGGTGTAAAATATTTCCATAGCAATAACTTTGTAGAGTGTGTTTCTATAGTTTCCATATTGCATGCACATATAATACATATGTGTTACCATACAAATACACGTAATACATAGTTAAAAGTCATTAAACAGTGCATCATTGTGAAGCCCAAAAGAATGTAAAATGCAGCAATTTTAAAGACCATATATTAGAAAGATTGATTGCTAGTAGGACAAAAGATGCTCGTGTAAATTTCCAAAATTTCATCTAGCTATAAAAAACTGTTTAACTAATAAAATGTCTCTTAATAGAGCCACCCATGGCCTTGGCACATCTTCAATGACGTTGGTCATAGCCCTCACAATGTGGAGCAGCCATCTGCTTGCTACATTTGATAGCTGTTAATTCCATCAAAGTGCTCCAGCTTCCAGCACTTAAGAATGATTAGCTGCTGCCCAAGGATTTTGAAACTGCCCTCTCACTGGGCAGTTGGAGGAGGAGTTCATGAGACAAAAAGACAAAGATACGTCTTAATACTGGCTACAGTTGAGTGGATCTTGAAAGTTGGAGTAATACAAATAGTAATAATTGACATTCTTTTCAGACTAATGTCATAGAAATTAGAAATAAGTTGTTTTCTAGTACAATCTTTTCTGCAGTCTCTACAAGTTTAGGAATCAGGTTCAAAATTTACCCAGGGAAGAATATTTCCTCATTAAAAAAGAAAAGTTTTTCACTGCTTTGGTCACATCCTACTGTCAGGAATTTATTTTCTGAGTAACAACAACTTAACTGTCTTTTATTGGTTATTTGTTTACAGCACCGGGCTCCTGTGAGAGTTCATTTTAAGATATTGGGAAACTAGTGAAACTTGTTTTGTTGCTGTGAGGAGACAAGGTTTGGGAATCCTTTGATTTCCTTGAGGAATTTTATTTCCTGTGTAAATTTTAGAATGGTTTCCGTTAAAGATTTTATGCAAATTATTCAGTAGACATTTATATTCAAAGTGTTTGAATGCAAAAACAAACCAGTGAAGAGACCCAGCTTATGTTTAATTGTTCTTCCCATTCCTCGTTTTTCTTAAAATTATATACAAGTTTGCCCATTACGGTATAGTAGAATTAATGAAAATGTTTGTCTTAAAAGTTCCACATATTTTCAATGAATTCATGTTTTCTTTATTGTTTCTTCTTGCATTGAGCATTTTGTAGCATTGTACCCACCTGACAATACTTTCTATATATAAATTTCAATTAAAGAAAATAATAATGTGCACTATTCTTTTCCTTCGAACCTGTTGTTTACCATGAGAATTTGCAAGCATTAATTAAAGAGAACAATTGACTAATAGTAAGACATTAATAAATAAATGACACCTTCCTTCCAAAAGACATGAGAGGGTTCTTATTATCCGAAGGGACCCTTGGAAAGAGTCAAAAACTTTGATTCATTTTTCTTCTAAGTGATGGAGTTGGAAGCGGCCTGGTGGATTCAGAGAAGATTTTTAACTGAGGCACAGAAGTGATCAGTATTATTGCATCACACAGAGTGGGGAAATTGGCACATCCATTTATGAGTGTAAACACACTGTTGTAGGTAGAACCCTGTAAGAGTTAAGTCAGCAGTTGGCACTCAACCAGTCAATTGTGTACAAGAATCGTTTGGTATCATGGATCGCCTATGAGATTTCCACAAGTGGTAGTCTAGAAGTATAAAGGTAAAGATTTTAAAAGACTGATGAATTGGAAAGAAAGACTCACTAGCATAGAGTTGGTAGGGGCCATGTAAAACAGAGCAGGACTGACCTGTGGGGTTTTAAGGCGGAGAATCTTTGCAGGCATCCTCATCTTCCTCTTGTAGAGCAGCCAGTATGTCCCAGCCCCGGATCAGCATCGGACACCTTAGTGTGTAACCCACTACATCACCAAAATGCCCTCTATATCTACCCCTACCTTGACATTCATTGTACAATATATTTTATTTGAATTCCACTTTAAACAAGACGTAGATAATTATCTCCACCCCCATTTAATTGTATATTTTTACAATTCCTCTTCTGACGTTAAAATGTGTGTCTTGGTACCTTATTTCTATGTCTGGCACATTGTATGCTCTTTAAAGCCTAGTAGATAAATATTAATCATCACCTGCAATTAATCAAATCCCAGAGGGAAATGCCAAGTAATTGGGTAGAGACCAAAGAAGTTCTTCGTATCTATTTTTCTGGAAGGAGAGCTTGCAAGAGGAGATCACAAAACTACTAAGTTTAAAGTGAAAACTAGGGAAAGACTGAATAAATCTTGAGTATTGATTACACACTGCCGGGGAAAGACTAACTGGATTAAAATTCTTAAAGAGAGGGCTTACGTTTGAAAAAGGAAGTTACCATTATAATGTTTATTCATGGAAATAAGAAGTCAGAGGCCATATTTTCCAGGATATGAGTACAGGCATTTGAGAAAGACCAGAAATGACTTCTAAAGGCTGATCCATAATATCATATGTGTCAATATCACCTTAGACGTTTTCTAAATAGAGAAAAGGGATTCATTCTAAAACAGCTGCCAAAAGTATTGACTAGTCTATAGAAATTGGAATAATGTACATGACTTCCTTCTTTTAATGGCATAATTTTAGCAGTGTCTAAATTCCAGGTATTTTCCTCAGCACTGAGAAACTGGCTTATAAAAAGGCTGGAGTTTTTAGTTTAGCTAATCAGAATAAGAAGCAAACTGAAAATAAATTGTGACATTCTGGAAAATTTTAGAGGCTATTTAATATATATATATATATATATATGTATATGTATATTCTGAGAGAGAAAATTAGAGAAATGATAACCATTTGATTTCCTTTCATGTTTGATTCTTTAGCTTCCTTTTTGGGCCTGAATAGTATTTTCATCCAGGGTAAAAATAAAAATTAGTTGCATTTAATGCTCACTATATTCTACAATCATGTAAGCATTAATAGGTAATCTAAGTTGAAAGCTATTGTTAGCTTCTCGAGTTAATTATGGCAATACCATTTGTGTAGAGTTGCTGTCTAAAGGTTTCCAAGGCTGTGACCTTTCGGAAACAGATCATTGAGACTGTCTTCCAAGATGCTCCTCAGCATTTCGGAACCACCATCCTTTTGGCAGTGAAATGTTGACTAGTTATACTACCCTGGTACTCCTAAGTAGAAGTCAGCTTTCTAGTTTTGATTAACTGAATGGAAAGGACCATTTGAATTTTTCTTTTTGAATGTCATTGACCCCTTTCTCCATCAGAGGTCATCTGTGCTGCTAAAACAGAGATTGTGGAGTTATTCATTCAGTTATTATAATATTACATTCTCTACAGTCATAAAAATTTGAATATATGCAGCTTTACACAAAACTCTATTACCATTTATTATAGAAAAGTTGAAGTCTGAGATCTGTATTAAGTCAGTTCCTGAAAACCACCTGTTCTATAAATAAACCCTAAAATAACCCCTGGTCAAGCTGTATTAGAGAGATTTTACTGTTGTTAGTAATTAAATAAATAGTTGTGTTTTTATTATTTTTTTTATAATGAAGTTGTGACATCAGTCCTCTCAATGAACTAAAGATAAGAGTCAATTTTCCATTTAAATAGGAGTAATATATTTTCCAAACTTGGATCCTGACATTTGGCATTTACTGTGCAGTAGCTTATTGCAGTCAATATAACAGTGTATCATGTGACACAATTTTTCATTGAAGTTTATAAAGGACAAAATAAAATACAACTCAAACTTTTCAGATACTGTGGTTTATCTGCTTTTCCTAAGGCAATTTACCTGAGTTTTACTTAAGTGCTCTGGGGTGCAAGAACAGTGGCTAAAAACTTCATGTATTTTTGGTCTTTGAGTGTCTGACATGGCAAGTAAACTTATTTTCTTCATCACATATATCTGCTGCTTCTGTCTTATCCTTTTTGTATAAATTTTATTAAGTGCTACCCTATGCAAATATATTCATTTTTGAAGGCAAAAGGATGATTACCATAATGATTCTCAAAGTGCCTTTATTTCAGAAAGAGAATTCTATTTCTCAAGGGCACATATCTTGCCCTCTCATATATGTTTTTAAATATCCAATATAAATATATTCATCTTTTTTCCCTGAAATACTTAATGACTTTTTTGCAAAGCTAAGCTATCTCTACTTTTTCATAAAAAGTCTTAATAATTTTCTTTGTGACATCATAGCTGCAGAGTAACCATAGCAACCAAATTAAGTAATAGAAATAGTTATTACTGAGTCTTCTCTAACAAGAATGTAAAAATGGTTAAAAATTCTAAAAAATAGGTCTTCAGTTTTAAACATTTTCTTATCTATTGACAACATGCTTATAATAATTTTGGGTAAATCATAATTAAAATGATAAAATATATGTGATTTTAAAGCAATGAGAAGTTGTATGTGCAAAAAATTAAGCATGGTTTTGTTTTGTGGCACATTCAATATTGAAGACTTGATCCTTTGGGGGGTGTATCAGGAAAAACAACAACCATGCTTCAGGTATTTCCAGGTCTCCGACTCAGGTTTTTTCAACAGTATGAGAATATTATACTCCAAGAATACTTGGAACCAAATTTCAGGATTTCCTTCATTTTTTTTTCATATAATAACATATTATAACCTTTGAATTCTGTTCCATTCCATTGTATAAGATGCATCCTATTGTCATCATTTTACTCTTGATAAAATATTTTGCACTAATTTGAGATTTATATTAAAGTTGTTATACTAAAACAGAAACGGGGACCGGTTTCACTTGACAGGTGATTAATGTGAGCCTTCTGACTTACCTTTTGGTAAAGTGTTTGACTGCCCTTCATGCTTACAAAATATCTGGCACAGACCTAATCAAACCGTCAACTATGTCTAAAGACATAAAAATATGAGTTTCTCTGTAGGGATTGCTTTTGCCCTTTTTGATTGTTAGATTTGGTGTCCGGTTGGCTAGGCCAGGATCCTTAGTGGTTAGGCAGGTGTTGGTGGCCAGTGTCAGCAGATGGGTCATGGGTCCTAAATTCCAAGATCCAGACACAGGATACAGACCAACCGGGAAAATAAGAAGAGGGTGTAGTTTCTCGCTAGCATCTATTTGTAGATATGAACTATGCCACTTCCTCAAGGAGACATCATCAGACTGTCTCTGCTCCTTGTTGGGTAGGCATTACTGCTAAACTACTGAAGAATAAAACAATGGATGGTTATTACACATTATAGCATATTATAACATTTATGAAGGAAGTTTAAATGCTAAATTTGGTCTTCATGGAGAATATTTAAAGCCTATATTCATATGCTTAGAATATTTATTATCATACCCTGAATAATGTAAGCAATAGTAAAGTCTACTACCATATTACCTCAACTAAATATCAATAAATGATTCTGCCTGTGTTTATCAACCCTGTTGGCAAGGCATATAGGTAAACCTTTACTACAGATGAAGCTGGATTATTTGGTGTATAGACAAATTAAAATTTGTAATATTGGAATGAATCATACATGAGAATAAAATGACATGTTTGATGTAGATAAATCATACGGAGGATATTAACATGTTATGCCCCCAAAATGCTTTAAAATAAATAGTAAAATGAGTATAGAAACATTTTCATAATCTGTTTTATAGGCCATATGTGAATCAGAGTTTACTTGTACGTATGTGTGTGGGTGAACATGCTCACACATATTTTGTTTTCTGTACTCTGAATAATTTCTAACTTATGAGCACTATTGACTGTGCTTATCCCAGCTCTTTAGTGCACTGTTTTGGAGCTTTATTTTTTCCTCTATAAAAATATTTGAATCCGTCCAGATTCCATAGCTCTCAAATCTAAACAGTGGTCTGAGTGGCTTAAAGGAAAAAAGGAGGAAAGTGAAACTGAAATAGACTTGGAGTCTTGTGACAAACAAGTTAAAAAAATATATATGAATCATAGATATTCTAAAGAAATAAATCATATTTCCTTTGAAAATACATTAAAATGTTCCCTGAGATTTTAGGGTGGGGAAAACTGTCAGTATAATATTTATTAGCATGATTAGGGGCAAATAACATCTATTCTTCAATTATGAACACAATTAAGTTGCAAAAACCGGTTTGTTATGCAAAAATGGAAAATAACCAAATCACCTTCCCCTCTCTCCCTATGGTGGTGGTGAATGTCCCTCTGGGTTTCTAGTGAGGTCGACTCCCACAAATGCCACCCTCCTCCCCTCTATCACCTCTGGGGAGCTCTACTCCCATTATCAGCATCCAGTCATCCAAAGTGGGGATGGTTCGATTGCTACCGTCCTCATCCACAGTGCTTTTACGACTCTCACACTGACCATATTTGCAGGATGAATAGCCCTATTTCATTCCTTAAAAAAAAAAAAAAAACCTTCCAACGCTTCCCCCCGCTCCAACATCATCAATGGCTTAATCATCGCAGAGCATTGCCTGTCCATGTGAAGAAGGAAATAGGAGCCGAAAGTGGGACGTTTGTCACAATTCAATGCTGCATTGGCCCCTTACCTAAATGTCCTCTTGCGCTGAGTCATCTTTTTCCACTCTCCCACAGTGTCACTGTGAGATTTAACAATCCGGACCTGCATTTGAGGCTGTAAATTTCAGGCTTATGTCCTGCCTTTGGCCTTAAACTGCAGATAGTCTTAGTCCTTCTCCCAGTGACCGGACGCTCACTCAAGTAGCCTGCTTGCTTCCACCTGTGAACACCTAGCAGGGGCTACTGAGGAAGTGTATGGGAAGAACTGCGTGATTGCTAGGACCCTGCAGACCCCAGAAAAATGAATGTTCCACCTCTGGGTTCTTGGAGGCCAGACACCAGAGATCTGCTTCTTTCTTGACCCCAGAGAAGTCCACCTTAAAGTACTGGCTACTATTGCCTTAGCACCCTTTGGGCACCCAGGACCCCTGTGAAGCATCGCCTCCGTTCCAACCTCCCTCCAGATCTGCCTTCACTCCTGCCCAAGCTCCATGGATTCTAGATCACGCTTCCTCTCCCTTCCATGGCATATGAATGCACATGGTGTTTGCTGACCAAGGATCTCGGTAGTCATTGCTGCCAAATGGGTCATGGCATCAATGCACAGAATTATTAGATAGAATAATTTCATTATTTTCATAAATGTGAATGATCAGATAATGAGTCAAAGGTCTGTGTGGAATATGCATAGTTGATTGTTTTAGTCTAACTCTGTAAGGGCTACATATTCAGGACCACAAGTTTATTATAATAACTTTCAACTTAGACAACATCTTAGAAATGAGATATAAGATGAAAAAGAAATGGATTTACTCTCATTGCACTTGCAGTGGCTTCAGGTAGTGGCTTCACCACTACCATAATCTGTTCATTCTTTCACTAAAAAAGGGCCATTTTGTGAGACTTTCGATGGAAAACTATTAGGAATACTCTACAGTTCTGATTTGACTCCTTCTATTTCCTAATCTTGAAAAACACTTCAAAGGGATCCACTTTATATCATTTAATAATATAAAAATACTGCACAGAAATGTTAAAGCTCTTTGGGTCCTCAATTTTTTACATATGGCTAGTGTCATCTCTTACAAGAATGTCGACATTAATGTATATTTTAATGATGATTCAGGTAGCACGTACAGAATCTCTTGGGCTAAAAGTCATCTGTGTCCTTCAAATTATTATGTTAATGATGCCTAAACCAATAAACAAACAAATAGCCTAGGCTCCTAAACTATAATCTACCATTTATTTTAAACAAGATGAGGCTCATAAGTGGCCTTGACAAAATTAATTTAATCCTTCTTACACTGGTTTTATCAGAGAAGTATGATTAATAATAATAGCGGTAATAACAATACTCTATTTCTAATTTTTGGTGTATTACAGTGTTTATTTTTTGCTGTGTGCCTGGAAAAGCTCGAGTTACTGAAATGATTATCATGTGTGATGATGTATGTTTGCATACATTAATGGTTTGCAGACCACATTTGTACACTTATTGCCATCATCACTCTCAAAACATACTCCCTCCACTTAGATCCCCAGTACCAGCTCCACATATATACCTTCCCTTCCCTTCCCCCTTCCCCTTCCCCATGAACCCTTAATAATTTACAGACTGTTATTACCTCTTCATATCGTACAGTATCCAATATGTCCCTTCAGTCACTTCCTCATTGTCCATACCTCAGAGAGGAGGTTCTATGTGGATCCCTGATATTGGTTCCCTCTTTCTACTCTACCCTCCCTCCATCCTCCTAGTATCACCTCTCCCACCACTAGCCCTGAGGGATCATCTATCCTAAATTCCCCATGTTTCTGACTCTAATTTGCATCCTCTGGTCTAGCTGGATTTGTCTGGTAGAATTGGGATCATGATAGTGGGTGGGAGGAAGCATTTGAGAACTTGAGGACAGTTGCATATTTCATTGTTACTACACTGTAACTGACTGGCTCATCTCCTCCCTGCAACTCTTATGTGAAAGGATGTCGCTTCATTTATTGATGGGCTTTGGGTCCCCAATCTGTACTCCCCCTCATTTGCAATGATATAATTTTTAGTTCTTTGATGCCTGTTACTGGATCACTTTGACACCTCATGATCTCACAGGCTGGTTTGCTTCTTCCATGTGCGCTTCGTTGCTTCTGAATTGGATGTCTGCTTGTTTACTTTAAAACCTTTAAGACCCCAGAAGCTATATCATTTGATACAAAGTGAAGAAAATGCTCTTTTTTAGAGTATACTATTTCATTCTTAATATGTGAGAAATTGTTTTTTACTTCTTATTTACATATATTAAGTATTTTAATAAAATTCTGGTGAATTTTACACAGTAAATTACATCCCCATATAAAATGTCTATACATACAGTGACATTGATTACATTTTGCATGTTTTGTCAACATAATCATTATTTCTTTTCTACTTGTTCTACTTCCATTAACCTAGATTTACAGTCCTCTCTGTTGTTTCTATTTTTGCTTTTGGGAAAGTATTGGCTATTTTGTTTCAAGTCGTTTATGAAAATATGTGCAGTGGGAGAAACTATATATGGATTTCAAAAGTGTTTGAACAAAATTAAATCTAGCTCACTTTATATTGTATATTTAAACAAGATGTCATTTGAAGCACTAAGGATAAGACATCAGTTTACAAAGAGTTCCTATCACATGAACATTAATTCTGCTAAAATTGAAGTATGAACAAAAATAAAATTATGGTTAATCTTGGGTGAAAGAACAGTGAAATAAAAAAAGAAGAGTGAAATCATTAATGTTTTATGAAAGAATAATTAGAGATAATTCTCCAAAGAAATCAGGAGTTTGCAAATGGATAGCTCATTAGAAATTGTGTCCAGATGGGGTGGGCCTGATGGGTGGTCTGGGGGTGGGGATGATGGGGTGGATGTGTGTGGGGGGTGTTAGCCAGCCTGGGCATGGGGGGGAGGGTAGCGGGTGGTTCAGGGTTGGTGGGAGGTCTGATAGGAATTGGTTAAGACTAATGTAACAGAGAGAAGATATTGAAACCCAAATGGAGGTTGAGTGTGATGGTAAGACGGGAAGAGGTGTAGGGAAACAGAGGAAAGAATTGGGGAGTAAGGGGCATTTATAAAGATTTAAATGCAGGCATGCACATAGGTGCATATATTTATATATTACGATGGAGAAATAGATCAATATGCATATACTTAAAAGGTAAGTATGAGGACAGCAGATGGGCATTGGACCTCCACTCAAGTACTTCCTCAGTGCAAGAACCTTCTGTTCTATTAAATTGGCATTCCATGATGTGCACCTCCCTGACATGATTACTGAAAACAAATGTGTGCATATGCAAAAGTGGTGAAGAAAGTTGATGGTGACCAGCTATCAAAAGATGTAGCATCTGGGGTCTCAGAGGTTTGATAATGAACAAGCGGTCATCCAGCTAAAAAACAACAAAGCCCACATGGAAGAAGCACACCAGCTTGTGGGACGAAGAGGGGTCAAAGGGATCAGTTATCAGGTTTCAAGAACTAATAATCATATCATTATATGCTAACTTTCCTGATATGATCACTGATGACAAATATGTGCATAAGCAAATGTGGTGAAGAAAGCTGATGGTGCCTGGCTATCAAAAGATGTGGCATGTGGGATCTTAAAGGCTTGAAGGTAAACAAGTGGACATCTAGCTCAGAAGCAAGCCCATATGGAAGGAGCACACCAACCTGTGTGACCACGAGGAGTTGAAGGAATCCAGTATCAAGCATGAAAGAACTAAAAATTATACCATTACAAATGAGGGGGAGTGCAGATTGGGGACCCAAAGCCCATCAATAAGTGAAGTAACATCCTCTCACAAAGGAGTTGCAGTGAGGAGATGAGCTAGTCAAGGTACAGTATAGTCGCAATGAAATGTGCAACTTTCCTCTGGTTCTCAAATGCTTTCTTCCACCAACTATCATGATTC
>PVJH01012920.1:38935-62626 GCA_004026705.1 Nesogale talazaci | reverse complement strand
CCCCCCCCGAAGGTCTCCAGTCTTAGGAACCCGATGTAGGGTCTCTACGAGTCAGAAACCACTTGGGGGTGCCCTGGTGGTTTGGACTTGTCATGAGTGTATCCTTGGGGGCACAAACGATTACACCATCGACCACTGACCAAAAGAGGGGTGGCTCAGACCTAGCGAACGACTTTGGAAGACAGGCCTGGGGATCTGCTTCCAGGTCACCCCCTGGATTTTCTACTCAGCACATACGAGGCCACCCCGAATGGGCGCCATTCACTCCTGCAACAGATCATACTGCGTGTCTGAGGAGCCTGGTGGCCTAGGGGCTCTGCGGTGGGCTGTGCAATGCACAAGGTCGGCAGTTTGAAACAGCCGGCACCTCCTCAGGTGCCTGACCAGACTTTATGCTCCCATAGCCAGTTACCGTCTCAGAAACTCACCGGAGCACAGTGAACACGCAGGGCTGCTAACCCCAAAGTTGTAGGCTCTCTCCCACCCAGAGAGCCTTCTAAAGAAAAGGCTGGCTCCTCGGAGAAGCCAGCCATTGAAAACGTTGTGGAGCCCAGCCTTGCTCTGAGCCACATGGGCCGCTGAGTCAAAAGTGACGTCACAGCACCTGTTTCGTAGTCATCCTCCCTCACCCCCACATCGATGTTTCTCCCCTACCTCAGAGATCAGTAAGAGCTCCTCCCCCAGGTTGTTTGCCATTACTCTGTAGCAATACAAAGGTTTCTTGTATACTCCTTTCCCCAAGTAGATGATGGCATGGAAGAGAGTTTTACTGCTACCAAGAGTTTGCCTAAGACCTCCTCGTGATGTTCAGCTCTGCCTTGAAAGGTGTCTTGGTGACACAGTAGGCTGGTGGTCAGGCTCCTAACCTTAAAGTTGGCCCTCCAAAACCGTCAGCAGCTTCTCGGAAGACAGATGAGACCCACTACGCCCATAAAGGTGTATAGCCTTGGTGACCCTCTCTAGGGTCATGGTGCGGCAGAATAGATCCGACGGCAGTGGCTTTGGGGCTTTGACCACCTCAAGCTGAGGAGGAATGGTCAGAGAGGAGTGGTCTTGCTGAACTTGTGTGTGGTGATTTGAGTTGTTTGTTGTCAGCATTCTGTACTCTAGTCTCCCCCACCCCCAGGGTTTATGTCGGCTAAGAGGTTACCCAGGCCTGTGCTGTCATTTTCCGTTGTTGCTGCATTAAGAGAGAGAGAAAGCTAGCTATCGACCTCCATTTCCCAGCCTTGGGAGAGAGCCAATCTCTTCAGGAAGAGCCTTGACCACAGACTCAAGGTCTAAATGGCCTCTGATAGAAGGCAGCGCTATGTTCTTTACGTGAAAGCACGTGTTTAGGCCAGACAGTCCATTTTGCTTAGAACTCGCCAATACTCCTGCAGCCCTCATCCCCAGTGGGGTTTGGGATGTGTGTGCTGGAAGAAAAGGACACATTGTTATTTCCTCTCGTCTCTCTTCATTTCCCTGAGATGAAGCTCACCACTCGCACATTCTGAGTTGACCGGATCGGAGGTGGGGGGAGGGGGGCAAAATGAACAGTCAAGAGAGGAATGCGGGGTGCAGGGCACTCACCCCTTTCTGCTTCCCTGGGACCACAGCAGGTTTCTTCTGCAGACACACTTCCTGGTCTGACCACCTGTCCCGGGCCCTCCTTTTCCTGATGATGAAGGACCCCTCCACAGGGCTGTCGATCCCCCAGTGTGATCTGAATCTTGCCAGAAACCCTTGGTCCCCAGACTCTACCTTCTTGAAGCCCTGCGAGGCCCACTTCGGTCTCACTGCCTCAGCCTGAAATGCCTGCCACCCCCACACTGCCCACTTCCACCTGTCGCACCCGAGCCAGCCTCTCGCTGCTCCAAGGCCACCTCCTCTGGGAACCTCCCTCTCATATCCCAGCCCTCCAGCCCCAAGGTCTCCTCTTGCTCTTGTTGCATTTGGTGTTGACTTCAGTTAGAGCCCATTCCCAGCTGGTTATGGACTGACCAAGAGCCCTCTCCCCCCCCCCCCCCCCCCCCACTACCCCTGCAGCCAGCTTCATGGGTATAGCAGTCTTATTTGAATTTCCTCAGGCCCCTGCCCGGCTCTCAAAGTACGTGTTCAATAAATACATGCGTATGTGTGCTGGCTAGAGTTGCACTTTTTGCAGTTGGTGCCATCTCAGTATCCAGGATGAGGATCCCCCATTATAACTGATGGTCGTGCACTGCAACCCGGGGACAGGGAGCATCCACGGGCCTGGCTCATGAGACGCCTTCCCCAGCAGCCCTGCCTTAGGATAAGGCGAACCAGAGTGGGGAACACAATGATGGCAACTGACCCCGCACTGCCTTGAGACGCTAGCTCCTGCCCACAATGGTGACGCCTCTGGGTCTGTCCCCAAGGGCTGCTTCCAAATAACCGAGGGCCGGTTGAGGCAAATGCTCATCTCAAGCCTGCCTTTCTTAATTAAATTGAATTTGGGGGAGAGTCTTAATACAGTCTTGCCACATCGATGGGTAACTCCACTGCCCCTGGAAATGAGCGAGTAAATTTGACTCCGCTGAAGTAGCATACCCAGCACCTAAATGAAAGGGTGCCCTTAAAACAGGTCTCAAATGATAATTCTGGGAAATATTCACATTGAAGGAGCATATCAGGATGTTCTTAAATTCTTTTTGGAGACAGTCATCAAGTAGGCCTTCTGCCCAGATATTACTGGGCTGTTTAATGTTTAACAAAGAAAAGGAAATCCTTTTGGCACAGGGCCAAGTGAGGGCTCATTTCCCAACCCCTTCTTCCTGGGAATGAGAAAACAAGGTATCAAATGTGAGTGGAGGTAAGCTTCTGCCCGTCATTAGCCTGGTTTCATCCACCATGGGAAAAAGCATCGACATGCTGGGAAAGGAAATGCTGGAGCATTTTAGTCCACTGCTTGATGCAAGTTTTTATAGATAGGCGCTGTAGAACAATTTTCCTTGTCTTATTTGCCTAGTATTTTTGCTTATAGGGAACTTTCCTCCCAGGAATTCTGAGAAAGTTTGTCTTCATTCTTTGCCGGCTTACAGTTCAGCTATGTTTTTGCCTTATTGAAATTGGTTTGTTTTGGTAAGGACACAGTAGCATGTCTATGACCTAAAGAATGAAGGATAAAAGTCTAGCTATCAATTCAATGGCATTTTCATTTCGCCAAGATACCTGAAAATACCCTGTCTATGTGTGTTATATGTGTTATAAAACACCATGTTGTGTGTTTTATAATGTGGTATGAAGTGCCCCATGTTAAAAATGTAGACATGTAATCAGGGGATAAGTATGGGTTTAATCAACATAGAAATTAAGTACCAGCATATTATTCCTATGTAAAGTAGCCCTTGGGACCTCAGACATCCATGATTCAGACTCCATGATTAAAAATGATTAAAAATAAGTAAGTACCTAATACTAAAGGTCTAGAACTTTCTCCTGAAAGGGGATAGGGATGGGACCTGGGGAGGCCACGGAAACATCTGTTTGAATACCTGCCCTGCACAGAAATGCTCAAGAGTCAGCCCCCACGGTCACACTGGAAATCGTGACGGGTCTCCGTAGAACCTTGTCCCAATCTACATGTGTTTGTACACTTTCACGAGCAAAGACAGCATCGAAACTTTGGCGTACTTCGTATTCACCTGCCCACAGATAGAAACATCCAAAATTAGCAAGTTTTCTAAAAAGCAAGCCACTTGCCGGAACCGCTTGTATTAAGCAGGAAACCACCCTCAGAGAAGCCTTGTGACAGTCCACTCGTGAGAGCCCTTACTGGGCATCCAGGACTCAACTGACAGAAACAGGGAAACCAGCACACTAAGACTGGTCCCCATGGATCCTGAGCCCTGGCCTGGAAAGTAGTAGCCACAGTGCCTTTGACTTGGGGGTGGCTATTGGGCTGAAGGATGGACACCTGTGGTCCTGGGCTTTTGGATATGGGGAGATGTGTGTTCTGCTCCCCACACGTCTACCTTCCTCCCCCCCTTTCCTCTCCAAGCCTAATGATGTTGTTTTACATTCTGAACCTACACTGAAAAGTCCATTTTCATAACCCCTTCCATGTTTTCAGTTCTCCATTGGATATCTTCATTGGAAATCACACCAAATTTAGTCAGTTGGGGTGCAGAAGGAGCAAACAGGCGTTTGTTGGAAAAGAGACTGCCAGGTATGCTCATGTGGCAGAGAAGGCAGTGGGAGAGCGATGGAAGGGTTAAGGGAGACCGACCGTGTTGCTCCCCTCCCCTCCCCCAGGAAGATCTTTTGGCGATGTGAAAGGGATTTCCCAGTAATACGGTCAGTGTTCTCTGCACCAATGATTTTCACCAGTGGCCGATAATGATCATTTAAAAGCTTTAGCCCACGTGACCAGCCTCTTCTCTTCATTCCAATCATGCCTTGACAGGAAGCTGAAATTCTCAGTTCCTATCGTTGGGTTTTCAGGACAGGAGGGTGGAGAGAGGCCCTTCCACCCCTGGGTTCTAAGTGTCTGCATGCAAATTTGCTGCAGGCCAACACGCGTACCTGGACGCATCTCCAACTAGGGATGTTTCCCAGTCCGTGTTGTTGTTGTCAGAGCTGCCGTGGTGTCCGTTGTGACTCATAGCAACCTAATGTGACAGTGTACTGCCCGTCCCCAGGATTGTCTGGCCAGAGCCTTCACGGAAGCAGTTCATCCCCTGGGCTTCCTCGCATGTGTCCCTGGGGGGAGGGGGTGGTTATTACAGCAAAAACTCTTCTACACATTACCTAGGTCCAAGGCTCCGGGGGCGGGGGGGAGGTCAGCCTTTTCACTTCACTATATTCCTGGGGGCCTCTTAGAAACGGAAGAAGTGGCAGCGCTCATTTTCCGCATCCTGAGTCAGAGTCTTGACACGGAACTTGGAAATGGGATCCGAGGCGCAGAGGAACGGCTTAGAATGAAATTTGTTCCGAGTCTTCTGAGGAAGGGCTGGTGCCCTCTTAGGGATCTTTTGAAAATGCAGCTACTGACTGAGTGGGTTTGGGGTGAGGCCTGAGGGTTCCTATGTCTTCATCAGCTCCCCGCTGATGCTGATGCTCTGGGGTTGGGGAGACACGCATGAGTAGGAAAGCTGTCCACCCACTGTGGTTACACCAGTGCCAACACACAGTCAGACTGGAGCTGCCCGCTTCTTTCTCCCACGGGGTGACTGGTAGGCTCGAACCACCAACCTATGGTGAGCAGCCCGCAACAAACACTGTCGGCTCTGTTAAGCTGGTGCAAGCTTCTGTTTTAGAGGCGAGGCCTGGAGCCTGGCTGGGTGCTAAAAGCCTCTTCAGGGACAGTGCAGAGTACTTCACGCACGCCCCCCCCCCCCCCCGGGGACCACTCTTTAGCACTGGCCCTCTGTCACTTGCCTGCATACAGTGTGTACTCCATGATGGCTATGCCAAGAAGAGGGGGAAGAGATGGAATTAGAGAGATGATTTTTTTTTTACACTCGTGGGTACTTCTCTTTATTGTTGTGTGGCTGGAAAGTTGATCTTGGAGGTGAGAATCAATTCAAATGACAGTAGGCTTGAATTTTGAGGGTGTCCCCCCGAAAGGGAATATATTTAACATATGATTAAGAAATGTATATACATATATGTATGTCTATAATCTAATAGCGTATGTAAACCCAGCCCACTGAGTCAAATCTGAGTGATAAGGATCCGTCATAGAGTTTCCAAGACTGGGAAACTTGGGGGTGGGGCCTGGAACGAGAACTCCTGAAGAAGGACTAGTGGATCTGAACTGCTAACCACTTGGTTAGCAGCCCAACACCTAACCTATAGCATCTCCACGGCTCCTTGCTTAGTGCCTATATGTTGTTTTTTGTAAATCTATAAATTATAGGTCGGAGCTCTGCTGGTCCGGCAGGAGCTCTGGTGTTGTAGTGGTTGTTCTTCCCACGGATTGGACTTCCCAGCGGTTCCAAACCACCAGCCGCTATGAGGGAGGTAGATGGATGTGGCTTTTTCCTCCTGAAAAGAGTTACTGTCTTGGACACTCGCCAGGGCAGTTCTGCCCTGCTCTGTTGGGACACCGTGAGTTGGCACAGGCTCCATGACCGCGAGTTTGGTTTGGTTGGCACGATAGGTAAAGACTTGGCTGTGACCCACCGAGTAGGCTGTTCGAATCCACGGTTGCTCTGTGAGAAATGCAGCCACCTGCTGCTTCCATAAAGATGTCCAGCCTTGGGAACCCTGGGCAGCAGTTCTCCTCCGTCCTGCTGGGTCTCTGTGAGCTGGAATAGGCTCACCAGCAATGGGCTTGTTTATTGTTTATTGTTTATTGTGGGTGTGTACTTTTAAATGACAGTACATGTATGCTTTTATTAATATTCATAGATCAAGAGCCAGAATTCATTCCTTTTCCTCTTAAGCCAGCTATTTTACTCTGGTTTCATTTCTATCAAAGTGAAAGTTGAAGAAAAGTACTTGGGATTACACCTTACTGAGCCATGTCATCTTGAAATATGTATTGTTTCATTCGTGCTGGGTGTTGACCATATAAATTGCCAATAGTGGACTGAGAGGCAATTTCAGACACTGAAATTGATGAAGCTGGCTGACCCAGGCAGCCGTAACCAGGTTCTGGAGACCGGCACAGCGCATTGCTTCGCGGCGCACGTGAGATGAGCTCCTCTCACAAGTGTCCCGGCTTCTGTCCACAGAGGGTTGGGATGGCAGCTAGGTGGAGGCAGCCAGGCGGGTGTGGTGACCCCTCTCCTTCCAACCCAGTAGACACCTCCCCCGTCCGACTTGTTTTTGTTTAACTCTTGAACAGAAGTGGTTTCCACCGAAGACATTGGTTGCAAAGCATCGATATAGAACTGTGAGTGTTTCCTACTGGGTCATCTTTCGAGGACCCGTTTTAAGCCATGCCTACATTCCCTCTCTGTTCATGTAGTCCTACCTATTCAACCGCCGGCCCTTTGCAGTGCCTTTATCCCACACTGTGGCGAACACAAGATGAATGGGCACAAATCCCTGACCTCTTAGAAAAGGCTTGAAACCAGACTGACTGTTGGAGAGAAGCCACAGCGGCTCGAGGGAAAAAAAACAACCTCATAAATGAGAAAGAAAAGTTCACTGCACCGTGTCAGGTCACAGCCATCCGCCAAAGCCCCCAGAGTCATTTTGGAAGTCAAATCAAACAGAGAGCTTGTGGCTGTGCATGCTGGTTCTCCCAGATGGGTGTGCTCCATTGAAGTCTGTGGTACTGCCATGCAAGAAGCTACCCATTTCTCCAAGTGGTGAGCCCTGTGTTTTTGTTTCTTGTGTTTTTTAAGAGCCATGCTTAATTACCTGCTTTCTTGTGTGTGCCTCTTTCACCCTGAGGTGGATGATGGGAGGGGATCATGGCGCCATCTCCTTGAGGCTGTGAATAACAGAAGCAGAAGGCCCAGGGTTCACATTCTGGCCCAACCACGGAGTAGCTGCGATGCCTTGGGAATCCCTCTATTTCAGAGGCCTGCTGTGAGGATGGAAGCTGCCCGTCAGAGGCACTGGGGAGTTGCTGGCACCCAGCAAAGCTTCAGCACAGATGTCATTGTGTTGGCAATGCACAGTGACCTTTTTTTTTTAATTTTTTTTTTTCGCACAGTGACCTTCTGTGCATCAGAATGAAACCCTGCCTGCTCCGGTCCTTTCTACATTAATCCATGGGATGCTGAGCCATGTGGCACGTTTACATAGTGCCTTCCAATAGAGAGAGAAAGTATCTTGCAGCGCTGTAGCAGACACTATTTTGCTGTCATCTAGAAGGCCTTTGATGACTAATTTCTGGAAGGAGGTTGCCAGACCTTTTTAAGGCCACTGAAACCTACCCACCGTGGGTGACCCTGTTGATACTTGCAATACTGATGGCACCACCTTTTAAAAGCATGAGCACCAGGCAGGCTGCCACAGTAGCACCCACTGACAGAAGGGTGGTGGCCATCGGGGGTGGCTGAGCCTGGTGAGTAAAAGTGGTTTGTGATCACCTGCTGTCCTAGAAGCTGGTGGTTCTTTCCCACCCAGCAGTTTCACTGCTTCCATGGAAGTTAATGAAACCCAGAGCCCTGCCCTGGGGTCCATTCAGATTTGTCACCCAACACCCCAGAGGAGCGGGGTTCTACGCTGTGACAGGGGGTCCCCCTGAATGGAAATTGACTCAAGGGCAAACACTTGGTTATTATGTTAATATATGTCATCTGGTAAGATGCAGGTTTCATTGGTTTTAATTAACCTCCTTTGGCAAGATTTAATATAGGATTTAATATAGACGGTGTCCTTCAAAGGAGAGCATACTGAGTTTTGACGCCAAGGCATTGGCCTTGGGGAAGTTGCCTTCATTTTGTGAACACACGCCGCCCCTCACCCCCACCCCCACACACATACAATGGGGTGACAGTCGGTGACTGTCCTCACATGCACCTCTGAGAGGCATTCTGAGTTCTGTGTCCACTCAGACAGTGGACCCTCCTCTGGAGTGAGGCCTTGTGAACCAAGGAATCTTAGACAAGGGAGAATTCAAGAGGGAGAATCCCACCCAAGTGCAAGGGTGGCCCATGAAACAGAACGTGTTATCGTCATGTCTGCTAAATGGGCAGTGCACTCACTCTTTGGGCAAAAGTGGAATTGGGAGATGTGAGTGGAGTAGAGAGAGTGGATTTCTGTCAGCTGTTATTTACTTTATAGAAATGGGGCTACTGTAAACAGTCTTGAGGCCGATTAGGGCACGATGACTCCACAGGTTTCATTTTTAAAAACTCCTCCAGGGTAAAACAGATAGGCCTGTGGCTGTTGGGTTGCCAGTGGAGACAGACGCCAGATGAAGGGCGCGTTTGCTCTTGGTCTGTTACTAACAGAGTGGAGGTTGGGGAAGAGTCCCTCCTGGACACTGTGTGGGTGGCATTTGCTGCTTTCCAGCCACACACGTCCAGACCTACTAAGAAGGTGTAGCTACGAAAATGGACGCTTCACATGGGGGCTCTTCTTGGGCCCATTTCTCCTGCAAAGAGTTAACTGCATTTGTCTTTTATGTTTTATAAATGATGGGCCTATTTTTACTGGATGGTCATCATAATTTGATGGTGTGTGTGTGTGTGTGTGTGTGTGTGTGAGAGAGAGAGAGAGAGAGAGAGAGAGAGAGCCCTTGTTTTCCTGCTTCTTGCACCAAAACATCCTCCAGCTGTGGGCCTCCCCTCTGTATATCAAGCCAGTAAACAAGAGAAGTCCTGGGAAAGGGGTAGGAGGCAGCGGAAAGGCGCGTTCCCTTTGTGCAGGAGCCAGTCACTGGCTGAATTTGAAAGAAAAGTTGATGGATCTGTTTCTCCTGCCTATATTACTAGAACAAAGCGCCCATCTCGGGGGCCAAGGCGGTCCCTCTCACTATTGGAAATAACTTTCCGTCTTCTACTGGGCTTCTTCCAGAAGACGCGGCTCATTCATCCGATGGAAAGCCATGATCCCAGGGGCAGGGGCTGGGGCTGGGGCTGGGGCTGGGGCTGGGGCGAACCTCTCCCCTTAAGGAGGATACTGTTCTCGAAGGGCAGGGCCCTGGGACAGCGGCCGCCCTGGTGAAGGCCCAGCGGCTGGAAGTGTTTGTATCTATTTCTGTCGCCCGCACTCTCCCCCTGGTTCAGAAGGGTGCCAACCCCGCGCTGGGCCACTCTCGGCGCGGGGTGTGGAGTCAGCTTGGGCCTCTCTCTTCCACAACCGGGAGCCGGCGAGGTGCTGGGCGAGGAATCCGGGCGGGAATCTTGGGGAGAAGGTGGCAGCAGATGGTGGGGCGCGCACTCTCCCAGGCAGCGAGTCCAGTCCCAGTCCGGGGGCCGCGCGCGCGCGGAGGCAGCTGCCCGGTCGGTGGCAGGTTGTTAGGGACGGAGGGACGGACGGAGCAGGGAGCGGGGCGGGGCCGCGGCTCGGACCGAGGGCACGAGGACGGGCGCATAGCGGCGGCACCCAGACTCCGAGCTGCCGCTCCATGTCAGCATGAGCCGTCCCTGGGGCCCTGGGCGATTGGCACCTGACCCGATCCGAGTCCATGAGAGGCTCTTTCTAAAGTGAGATTCTGAATCAGTGGGAAAGGATGAATTTGGACAGTGATGGAATGGATGACCTCAGCAGTCAAGAATCTCCCTTGGATGTGGAGGGGAATTATAAAAAGGTAAGGGGAGGTGGGGGTGCTTTTGTGTGTTAACCATGGGACCTTTTCCCCTCCAAAGATCACCCTTGAGAAGTGGCCAGATCCCACACTCAGGGGTCATTTGCTGAACCTGTTCCAGCGAATGAAATGCACAGAATCAAATACATTAAGCCAGAAGGGCTCATCGTTCCCATTTTTCCCAGCTTGTCATCATTAATATATGAGAGCAGTAAGTTCAATACATGTGCTGTTACTCCAAAGTTAAAAAAGTTCTAATATGCATTTAACTGCTCGGCAAGTTTTTCTTTAGAGAATTTAAAAAATAAGTTATGGACATATGTTGACCATTCAACTTCAGTAAATAATTACTATATCAGAGCATTGCTACGGGACAGTGTGAGTGGAAATTGGCTTGATGGCCGTGAGTTGGAGACGTTTTGAAGTGGTTTTTAAAAACACCATTTAACCCCTCTTTCTAATTTTGACTTTTTTTTTAATATGGCAAACATAAAAGGTCACAAAAGCCAGAGAGCGTTTGGAATTTTAAAACATGGACACACCGTCAGCTATTTCTTGGCGTGTCTTTTCTTCTGATGGTCAGTAAATATATTCCGGGGAATTTTTATATGGCCATTGCCTGGTAATAACAGACCCAAGTAAAAATAGCAGTAGTTGTCTGGGTGAGGTCACATAATTAAACGACAAGTATATGCTTGCCTGTCCACAGAGGGCTAAACACACCCTGTACCTTCCCCTTACTGTCTTCCACAAGTCAAGCGCCCCGCCTAAAGTCAGGGCCCTTCCATCACGAACTGGCCATGAAAACCTCTTTTCTCTGAGAGGCAAGGGTCAGTTAATACAGTCTTCCTGAAACACACACACACATACACGCGCTACTAAATCTTTAATTAGACCCCATCTGCCATTAACCTTGTTCCCAGACTGGGACGCAGAATGGAGCTTCTCTCCTGATGGATCCTCCAGAGTAATGACGTCTCATTCCATGCGCTCTGAGCCGGAACCGGCCTGAAGGCACAGTATGGATGTAACTGTGGGGACCGCCGGGATGGGGGTGGGGGAGGCGGTTTTAAGTACATGTTTTATTTCTAGAACAGCCCACAGTGGTGTCTGTTCTGTCTCCCAAAACTAAAGCTGAAATAGGAGTCTTCAGGAAGTTGGTGGAATAATTCCCGTCTCTGTGCGTTCCCTTTCCCCCCCACAAACTGGGTGAAGCCCCCTGACCTGTGAATGAGGTGCGTGTGACCCAACCTATTACCCCCCAGACTTTCCATTCCCCTGCAATCCCCAGAAAGGAAGGGCTTGTCCAAGGTGACAAGTGCGCAGTCATGAAACCCCGACACTTCCCAGCTGTCCCCTCTGCTGGAAGAGGGGGCATGCCAAAGACAGGCGTTTAGGACAGGCGGCCATCAACCCCAGGCAGAACAAGTGCGCCATCTCACACTGCCTCTATTTTCAGCACCAAAGAGTCGGCATGGTTTTCTCCGTCAGGTGGCTCCCCATACAGAAAAGCGTAGGTCAGTTGCACGTAAGACAAATGGAAGGCGGCCCCGTGCTCATGCAGCAGCAACAGAGGAGTGAGGGCTGCAGTTTAATCCTCCTGAGAGAGTGAGGGCAAGTCCCCCTGCCTGGCACGAGGGCGTGGTGCCATGCAGGCAACCTGAGACGGAGCTGACTACGGTCCCCCACAGGTAGGTAGGGCTAAAGTCGCTGGAAAACATCCTCCACCGACCAAACAGAGGTGCATTGTGCAAGGCACTATCTAACGAGGCCAGTAGAAAGAATGCCACGGGTGACTTTAGCAGAAATAGGACCGGATGGATGGGTACAAAAGACCACACGATGAAAGAAGTTCTACATGTTGTGGGAGTGCTTAGGGACCATCAGAAAGGGTTCTGGAACCTAAACAGAGGAGTTGTTTTTAAGGTCCGTTCAGCTTCTTAATTATCCTTTCCCGGCAAGATGTTCTCAAATGTGATCTGTCGGGGTCCCTTATGAAGACCTCAGTGATGGAAAAACCCTCCCCACTGGCAATTTTATTAAGAGCTCAGTGAAACAGGGCAACGTTAGCTTTCGTTTATTTTTTTTTATTTTTTTTTAATATGCAGGGTAAAAAATAGTTTATCTCATATAAAATCACTTTTTCTAATTAGAATCTTCCTCTGCTACCGTTTTATATCCCCTTCTCTAATGTGTTTGCTGTTTAGTTAGCTAAGTAGAAAATTAAATTAGATGTCATAAAACAGTGGTCTCCAGCCTCTTTGACCTTGTCTCCCGGCAATAAAATGTTATTGAGCCCATGTCTCTAATGGGCCTATATTTTATTTATATGTTACATACATATTCCATTGTATAACTGTGATAGCTATATATACACGTATGTATACACGCACACACATGCATACACCCACACAAGTAAGTCTTTTAAAGAACTTTTTTTTTTTCAGTTCTCAAAATGCCTCCTTTCACCATTTCCTGTGATAGTTGTACCCCGTTTGGAGGTCGGTTATCAAACACAATTGGAAAATTCGCCTGCCCTTGCCTCGGTACTGTAGAATTCCCTGTAGCAGTCGGACTAATAAATACCACATGCGTATAGGGATTATTTTACAGGGTTGTTTCAGAGTCAGACAAACAGCCTTCAGGGGAAAAGGTCATTTTCCGACGGCTAAAATTAGACTCCGCAGAGGCAGAGGAAGGAAAAGATTATGCATCTGTGTCTTTTCCTTTAGGAAGGTCCTAACTGTAAGAAAGACGCTGCACTGAGGCTCTGTGGGCCCTTCCTACCCATGTGGTAGCCGCTCAGCAGAGAGCAGACAGACCTTGATGTTTGGGCAGGAATGCCCCTGCCCTGAGCAGAATAGAGGTGTGTGTGTGTGTGTGTGTGTGTGTGTGTGTGTGCGCGCGCGCGCGTATCAGCCCCCCGACCTGGCGGTATGCAGCAACCCCTTATCTTCTGGTAGAAAGTCACACAACTGGTTGTATCCTGGACCAAGATGACACATGCCCCCTGACCCCATCAGCTAGCCTTTACCAGGAGCCCCCTGTGTTCCTGGAACCATGAAAGGGACCAGGATTGCAGAGCGACACTACCCCTCCAGGAATTCACCATGTCAGCTGTGAGCATCTAAACAAATAGGCTGACAGGGAATTGGAGCCTGCCTGAAGCACAGGCCCCTGTGGTGAGGCTCTGGCTCCTGCCGACCCGTGTGCAGCAGAACTAAACCTTGCCCTGTCCTGGGCCGCCGCCGCCGCCACGATCCTGGGTTCCTTTGAGTCTGCCCTGTGGGCACTGTGCCAGTCCACCTCCTTGAGTGCACGCGTCCCTGTTTTGCCGAGAACCTCTACTTTGTCCACCCTTGTGCCCGTGTCTAACAATGGCTCTTTCCTAACGGCTGGGCACATAGCCTGTGGGTTGCTAACTGCAAGGTCAGCGATTCAGGACCACTAGCCACTCTTCAGAGAACGGGGTTTTCTACTCACGGTTTTTTTACGACCCCACAGGGCAGTTCTGCCCTATCCTAAATGGTTGCTGTGAATCAGGTTGACTTCTTGGCAGGGAGTTGTTGGGTCAGGGATTGTTTGGAATGTCCAAAGAAAGCCAGGCAAAGTCTCGCCACTTGGACGGCACAGCCTGCTGCAGGCTGACCGTCTTCTAAAGTTTGTTTGTTTGTTCTGGAAGTCCAGGGTCTGTTCCACATTCTTTCCCCACACCACAGGTCCCATGCACCCATTCTTCTTCTGCTCCTCCTTCTCACTGCCCAGCTTTTGTCATCTGAGAGGAGACCCAAAAGACCAGGGCTTGCATCAAGCCCACCCTCAGAGTGACGTCTTTCCTTTGGAACCTTTGGAAGAGATCTTCTGCAGCCCGTTTGCCCAGTGCAGCGAGTCCTGGGATTGCCTGTCTCCTGCTTCCACGGGTGTTGATCATTGAGCCCAGTGAAATGAAACCGGGATAACCTCACTCTTTTTCTCCAAATAATATTCAAGTAGTGATGGGAACTTGCAGCACTTAGAAGATGTATAGGTTATACAGTCCCAGAGGGGTGGCAATCCAGAGCGAGAGCGAGAGAAGGAAATCAAGAAAAGGGAATGTAGAGTGCTCTGGGCAGAAGACTGGCTCCAGCTCTGTCCCAAGCAGAGGACACTGTCGTCTCAGGGAAGCTGGCAGTGCCTTCTGTTTCCAGGTACCTGCGGCCAAGGCAGACCAACCGGCCATGTGTGGTCAGAGCAGCAGGGAAAGCCCGACCGCCTGCTTTGTTCCCGAGGTGCCGCGCATCCAATTATGTTAAAAGATGAGGGAGGACCCTGTGAAAAAATTAAAAGGCTAGAAGGAACAATATTTAAAGTGGAGCCACAGCTGCGCCTCATGTTTTTTTTAAAAGGTGAATGGAAATGACTGCTTGAGATAAACTGCAATAAACAGGAACACAGAATGCCAGCTGCCATTCCAGACTCGTGGCTCAGCCCTCCCCACACAATTACCGAGGAAAAGCAGCCGTCGACCTCCATTAACCCTGGGGGCTTCCTGCCTGCCAGAGCACCTGGAGCTCCGCTCACTCCCAGAGCCCTGCAGCCCGGCACTGCCGCAGCCACCTGGGGAGGTAGCAGGGCCCTCTTGCAGGGCTGCTTCTCTGTAAAGGGAGACATGGGCCCTGCTGCTCTCCGTTGTTACTGGGCCTTCCAAGGTCAAGGTTCTTTCCAGCTTCCCCACCCCCACCCCTGGCACACCTTGGTTAGCAGGCCTGGTGTGGTCAGGAAAGGGGCCATCTAGGTAATTAGATGTTGCAGTTTAAGGCTAAGCACATGACAGGTATTCTTTATCACCATGTGATCCTCCTCCCTCCACCCCTTGGTCTCTGTGCCACTTTCTTCCTCCTCCCCCTCACTGTCCCTTAACCTGTGGCTCTCTTCCACTTCTCTCTGTGCTTAGCTCACCAACCCACCCGTTTCTCCCTGTGATTTTCATGACAATTCCCATCGAATCTCCTTGGGCCCTGTCAGTGATTTGTCCCCAGCTACTGCTGGGAAAGGCTGGCAGTTCAGTTTCACCCAGTGGCGGTGTGAAAGAAAGGTCTGGCAGTATCCTTCTCTAAGATGACACACAGCCGTGGAACACCCCACAGAGCACAATTCTACTGGGTCAGACTCAGCAGGATGGCGGGCGGGAGAATTGGGTTTTCCTGGGTTAGCCAAGGAAGATGTTTTCCCCGTCTGTGCCAAGGTTTTCCTAGATGGTATTTCAGTTCATCTTGAAAACAACCTATCAGGAGTGTACTCCCGGAAAAAGAGAGACTCAGCCAGTTCAGTCACTTGCACTACTGCGTGTCAGAGCCAAGATGTTAACTGGGTCTCCTTGACCCCAGCCCCTGCCCCACTCTGCCCCTCTCTTGGCCATGCACCTGCCATGCATCCCCACATCCTTCGTGTGGCACAGCGTGGGTGGCTGCAGACCCCAGTCTCCTGGGGTCTAAGGACAGTCTGGCTGTTACATAAGGGAGCGGGAGGTGCTGGGACTCATGTGTCCGTGACAGTGTTGCTGACGGGCTGTGATGCTTTTCTAGGCTTCTCCAGTGGCACCTGTTATAAATAGAGCTGCCCGAGAGCAGCCTTGTGTCAGGGCTGGCCTGGCACCGCTCTGTCTTAAAAGGCAGTGTCAGGGTGGTCACATGACAAGCAGGGTGAGCCCAGGAGGCTCCTCGGGTTTTGGCTGACCTGTCCCAGGGTCACCTTCCTGGGCTGCTCCTTGGGGGCCTGCTTTACCTTCAACCAGGAAGGTAGTGGCCACTGAGCCCCAAGCCTGCATGTCTGTTACACCCCTCTCCTTCCTCCTTGCCCCGCCACCCAAGTCCTTTTCAGGATATTGGAATGTTCGGGTCTTTGGACCAGAGCACGTGTGCCGGCCTGCCTGCTTCGGTGCACATAGCGTGGTGCAAAAGGGCCCTGGCGACTCAGCAGTCAGGCTCTGGCCCGCCAACCAAAACGTTGGCACTTCCCCCTCAGCCGCTGGGCGTGCGTCCCAGACATTCCAGCCTCGGAACCCCTCTGGCAAATGGGAAGCTCCAAACTGCCATCGAGGCAGTGCCGACTCATCGTGCGCCCCTGCGACCGGGTAGCTGCCCCCGTGGATTTCCAGGGCAGAAAGCCTCATCTTTCTCTTGCCCAGCACCTGGTGGTTTCAAACTGCTGACCCTATTGCAGTTAGCTGCCCAGATTCGCTCCACGGCACCCACGGCGCCATGAGGAACACACGCAGCACCAGGAAAAGACAACCCCACGACCCGCCTCTTGTCAGCAGTCCTCCTCAGTCCTCAAATGCTAGAAGATGCCCCAGAGTCTTGCTCCCTTTAGTGTCCACTTTGGGGCTTAGGTAACCATGGCCAACCCTCCCTTCCTGAGCTTGTAGAACCCAAAGGCCTCGGCATTGCCCACAGACAGGACATCTCCTCCAGAGAAAACTGTTTGGGCAGGTCGGTGCCAGGCGGCCAAGATGGGCATTTCCGTAGCAGTTGAGCCAGCATGTGGGGGGAAGGGCTGGGGAGGGGTGGGGGCTCTCTGCAGGGGCTGGTGTACGTTTCTGAGATGGAAAAGCGCCAAAAAAAACGAAACGAAAAGAAGGCGTTACCCCTCTATTACCCAACCCATGATGAAATGAAACGGTGCCTTGTGATTTAACTTAGGTTTCCGTCAACAATTTGAAGGTTCTTCCCAGAGGATCTGATTGGATGAGAGGACTGGAATTAACCTACAGCCGTGTGAGCACTTAGGCATGCGACACCCCACATCACCCGCTGGCTTTTCACAGAGAGTGACTGCGCCCACATCCTGATCGGGGGTGAACCCATGGTGTCTCTCTGTGAGGAACTGGTGGGGCTGGAAAAGACTTTAAAATGTGCCGCCGGTTTTCCTTTTTCCCTCTTTTGAAGAAGATGAGTAAAATCTGCTCAGTGAGCAAGCAAATTCCAGACTTCTGGTTCGTCATGACGAAAAGGCTCTGACACCCCCGGAGCTCTGATGCTGCCTCTCCATGTTAGGGAGCAGGGCTAGCTGAGAAAAGGGGCAGGAGTGACGCTTCCCGTTTTTCCTCTAGGAAGAGTCCTTCTTCCACAGGGAGCTGCAGGAGCCCCTGCAGCACGCCCAGGTGCGCTGCTGGTGGGGCCGAGGCCAGCTCTCTCGAGGCCAGAAATGGCCCTGAAGCGCAGGGATCATTAATTGCTTCAAAACAAGCTTCCTGGCAAGGCAGCCACACATGGTACCCACCTGGCTCCATAGCCTAGTTGGGCACTCCGTGGGGAGCGGATTTCTGCGCCGTTAGCCAAGAACCAAATTCTGCGTTTCATCTCGCTACCCATTCTGTTCAGCTGTTTTCAAGGCCTGGTTCTCAGAAGGCTGGCTCTCCAACCGGCAGCGCCACGGCATCTGGAAACTCACCCGAAACGCACCGCCTAGGCCCCATCGCGCACTTCCCAAACCAGAGAAGTCACCCGTGCTTTTAGAAGAACCTCCAGCAACCGTATCACTACTGGTGGAAAGGAAGGGGGCCCTCATGGTCCAGGGGTCCAAACCCACCAGCTGTTCCCCTGGAGAACGATGAGGCCGATGAGGCCGTGTCCCTCCGTACAGATTGGCAGCCTTGGGAACTTGAGGGTGCAGTTCTCTTCCATCCCATAAGGTGGCTGTGAGTGCGGATGGGCTCGGTGGCGGCGAGTTCGGTGTTCTGATTTGGCTTAAACAACCCTGTGATGAAAGAGAGCCACACTCTGCTTGCCAGCAGCTGTTTGTGAAGCTACCCAGCAGGTGGACCAGCATCTCGGCCGCCCTTCCCATCATCCAGGGCAGACCAGTAGAGTCTGCAGCCTCTGGGATGCTGCAGCGGGCGGCATGGCGTGGCTCCGCCTGACCAGTGGAGCATATTTGCTTCCCTGCTTGAACATGCATTTCCTGAAGCCTGGGCTATCACACAGATAGAGAGGATGGAGGGATCCCATTCTAAGCCCTTGAAGTTCCTTCAGTGAAGGGAAGACCTTCCACGATGCTACCTGCTACTTCTGGGTCCATTAGAAATGCAGCGTGGGTCAGGCCCGGCCTCGGAATCAGAATCCACCCCTTCTCAAGTCCCACGGGGAGTTGGGAGTGCACCAGAGTTTGAGAAGCCCCCAACTAGATAACAATTTCACAATGCCGCTGGGAAAGAGGAAGCCAGACATGGTTGCTGAGAGAGTAGGTAGTGAATTGGACTCTGAGATGGAGTTAGTTGTCATTGTTCCAATTGCAAAACAGCCCAAAGCCAAGCATGGGATCTTTGAGCTGATCCCCACCCTAACTTAGAGGCTAGGACAGCCCAGCAGGGGGTTGCGGGCTGTCATCCTCGTTGACTCGGTTCTCCAGGCTTGGTGTGGTGGAACCTCTGAGTGAGTTTGAATCCGTAACCTTCAGACAAGCTGCTGAAGGCAAATCCTTCTTGCCAACAAGGGCTTCGGGGAACAGCAGCAGCCAGTAATACACGAAGTGCATCTCAGTTCCCAAGGTGGCCAGGTGGAAGTTAGAAATACAAGGGAGCTGTGAATGTGGGTGGGAGTTAGCCCAGGAAAGGGCTGGAAGATGGGACATGTTGATGATCACTCTCTTTCCCCCCCCCTCGCCCCCCCCACCATGCTCCTTTCTCACAGTTGAATCCTTCCCGGTCCCTGATTATCCCTGCTCCAGAGCTTGCATCGGCTTTTATTCCCAAAGCTCCACAGCCTGGGCTCATTACGCGGGTCCCCTGGCTTCCCAGCCTAAGCTGCTTGGAAGACATTCATCCCTTGGAGTGTGGGAGGAGCTGCTTCCCGGGCAGATGTGCGCTTTCCTGAGGGGTGGGTCTCATCCCCAGCACAGGAGACGGAGGAGACACTGTGTCCAGGGCCTCCAGCACCACACAGTGGTCACTGGCTAGGGCACAGTTAGTGCACTCTGTCGCTGACCAGAAAGTAGGGGCTTCTGCTCACGAGGAGGCACCTCGGAAGAAAGGCCAGGTGATCTTTGTCTCCACAAATTGTCTGTGAAAATCTATGAACTCTGTCATACCTAGGGTCACAGAGAAGACAGCTGC
Organism: Nesogale talazaci; assembly: GCA_004026705.1. Lineage (NCBI taxonomy): Eukaryota > Metazoa > Chordata > Mammalia > Afrosoricida > Tenrecidae > Nesogale > Nesogale talazaci. Next base: position 43,376 of record PVJH01012920.1, on the reverse strand, counting down.
ATGTATGGGAATGACACAGCTTTACGATGGGGTTGTCACTTCCTCAAGTGTCAGCCTCAAAGATACCTACACACACCAAAAGCAAAACCTCGAGGTGCATCATAAAGTTCATGGACAAATCCCATTATCTTAAAAAAAAATCCTTTTATTGGGGGCTCTTAAACTCTTATAACAGTGCATACATCAATTGGATCAAACACATTTGTACATATGTTAACAGTCATTTTCAAAACATTTTCTTTCTGCTTGAGCCCTGGGTATCAGCTCCTCTTTTTCCTCTGCCTCCCCCACCCTCTCTCTCACAAATCCCTGATAAATTATAAGTTATTATTTTCAGATCTGACACCGTCCACTGTCTCCCTTCACCCACATTTCTGTTGTTCGCTCCCCACACACACACACACGGGGGGGTAGTAGGTGGATCATTGTAGTGTTGTCTGTTCCCCGTTTCCCCCACCTTCCATTATCTTTCCCTTTCATTTTTCCATGGACTTTTTGAATGTCGCTCATATGTTTCATCAATTCAATAGTGGAAATGAAGAAAACATCCTGTTTGGGTGTGTGTGTGTAATGGCAGGTAAAGCTAGGGTGGTTCCTGCTTCCCAGACACGGGGGTGCTGCTGCTAGCCAGTTAATTCTGGGGAGGTGGCAGGTGTAAATGAGACCAGAGATGGAGGCATACCCCCTTACACACACACACACACACACACACACACACACCAGAAGGGGAGGTGGTAGGGCATTGGTCAGGTAAGGGCAACATCCCCGAGGATGTATGAGAGTGGTTGAGGAGCTTGTTAGGCTGAGAGACGGATGATATCTGCTCAAACAGCTTTTTGCCTTTTGCTTCTTTTACTAAATGCCCCTCGTGGTTCTTCTCAGTTTGGGGTATGACGGCGGCTGTGTGGACAATGCTGTGTGCTAGCCTGGGGCTCATACAGTACTCGGTGGTCTGTGATCTAAGATCCTGGCTTATGCTGGGAGTCTTATCTACCCAGGCACAGGGGGTGGCAGTGGGAATTCAGAGAACAGCCGGAGGCGGCATCCTGGTGAGTTGTTTTCTTTTGTTTCTCCCTCTCATCTTGGTCTGAATCCGCGTGGTGATGCGCCTGTATTCCTCCATCGCCCTTTTGTGTTTTGCTAGCAACAGCCACTCTAGATGTTCCCTTTGGTTTTACGGGAGCATTTCCCAAGGCTGTTTCAGGAATGGAGGAGGCTCCCCTGACCATCTGCAAAGCCACACCGCAGCTTCAACCTGCACGCTCAGCTCTTCCTTACTGGGAACACCTTTGGCCTGGGGTTTTGATGCCAGAATTGTCCTGCATGCATGTATTTCTTAGAGAACCAAGGACCCCCACCCACTCATTAAACACGAGAGCAACAAAAGGAAAACTTGATTCCAAAAGTTGAACCTTACGAGAAACACCTAGTTATGACTGAACTATTCAATGATATATGTAAATTATGTACCAGTAAAACTGTTGGGGAAACAGACTATAAAACAGGGGAAGAGAGAGAGAGAGAGAGAAACCTGTATTGTATTAGTCCATGGACTCCTCATTACCATGTTAGTTGCCTTTGTTTCTAAAGGAAAGACGAACAGTGGTGCCAAAACCCAAAGAACCCATTGCCATCCAATGGCTTCCGATCCATCAGGACCCTCTAGGGCAGAGTAGAATGACCCCTTTGAGTTTCTGAGACTGTCATTCTTTATGGGAATAGCAGCCTCATCTTTCTTCTGCTGTGTGACTGGTAGACTTGAACCACTGACCTTGTGGTCACTAGACCTGTTTCATCCACTCTACCACCAGGGCTTTTTCACACAGTAGGGCTCGGTGGGTCCAGAAAGGGGATCTTTGTGGTGTACATATTTATGCTCACGATTAGGTCTGGGCATGTATTAAGAGTTCCTCGGGTGCTCTTTTTCCTGGCAAGCATCCATCGGTTCCAGCTGAGAAGTGAATGTGTGGCTCCTTGAGGTCTCACCCCCTATTCCCAGGATGGCGCCCGGGGTTCTTCATTCTGCACTGTGGCAGAATATTAGGGCCGAGCAGAAAGACTTGGGACCAGAAAGCTTGGGCTGAAGGCCTGCCTCTTCTGCTGATCAGCTGGAGAGCCGCGTTTCTCCTCCACGTCTCACCCTCAGAGCCCGGAATGTTGGAGGGTTAACCATAAACAGCGGCTGTTTATCCAGGCTGACGCTGGGCCGGCTACAGCTAGCTGGTAAACAATTTACATCCATTCCCCCTTTTCATCTGTCAGCCTCAAGTGAGCTCTGTGGCCTCTGGGCTGGGGAGGGCTTTTCACACACCGAAGCCCTCAGCGCTGGGACCGAGCGAGCCAAGGACTGACTGCTTAACACTTGAGTCTGAAATTCACAACCACTGGGGAACTTCCTACAAAATGTCCACACCTCTCAGACCCTCTGGAAAGAAAGAAAAACCAGCAAGTCCGACGCCAGGAGTCAGTCAATCAGGGAAGAGAAGACAAAGTAAAAAAGAGAAAGAACATTATTATGTAACCTCATTGGGAATCAAAAGAAATTTTAAAAATTGTAAGTCCCACTTATGTCGATCAAATTGAAAACAGTTCTTTCGGTGAACATGGTGTTCGCCAGGCTCTGGTGGAGGCTCTGCCCATGGACATTGCGGGGGGTGTGGGGGGGGGGGGTAAATCGGAGCAGCTTTGCTCCACAGCGATGTGCCAGTGCAGGTCTGGAACATCAACACATGCTCGCCCTGCGCTGACCCGCTAATCCCACGTCCAGGAACGGGGTCCCGAGGAAATCATCAGGCATGTGGGCAAGGATCTCTATAAAAATGCTCACTTCCGTCTTCTTTTCTGCTTGGCCACAGCCCTCAAGGCCAGCAGTAGAGCGGAATGAGAACGTAGCTATCTGACGGTACCGCTGAAAGAATGCGGAAGGCCATGACTTTCATTACCGGGAGCTCTGTGTTGATGACAATAGTGAAGACAGTTGAGCACGTGAACGAGCTATGTCTGGCATTGCTCAGCTCACCCAGCTGACAGAACGCTGGCAGTGGTGACGTGTCCACGTGACTGGGCCCTGAGTCTAGGAGGCGTGGCCGTTAGGTAATGATGTAATTTGGCAGTTAGGTAATGATGTAGTTGCCATCCTTCGCGGTTCAATAATGAGCTTCGCTTCGCCCCACAGTCTGGTCTTTGGAACCTGACCTTGTGGATCAGTGATTAGTTGGGTATATGACATGTTACGAGGGAAATTCTCAAAATAATCCATCGAAACCCAACTTGCTGATAAAGGGGAAAAATACACTCATAAGATTAGAAACACTGGAAGGAAATATACTAAAATATTAGCATTGCCAACATATCTTCAAGTATTGGGATTATAAGTTAAGGGCATAGTTTTCTTCATGCTTTTATATATTTAATGTGAGAGGAGAGTGAGGGGAGGGATAGGATGTATTACAAATAACCCTCTCTATCAATGAAGTAATTCATGTAACATGCCAAGAAGTGTAATTATTGGAGATTAAAAAAACAAACCTAACAATGCCTCCGTGACATTGAGTTCATTCTGATGTATAGCGACACGACAGGGCAGAGTAGAACTGACCCTGAGACTGTAACTCTTTATCGGAAGAGAAAGTCTTCTCTTTCTCCCTAGGAGAAACTGGTGGTTTTGAACTGCTAACCCTGGCTGCCCATTAGCATACCCATTAGCTAACCATTAGCTGCCCATTGCATACCCACTGCACCACCAAGGCTGCCATGACTGGAGATAGGCTCGTGTGAAGGCTTCCCCGAAAGACGTACACCTCTAGTGTTCCAAGTTCGGATCAACAGGCATAGAACCAAACATGTCCTCATCTGTTCACACCTGGGCTAGGTGTTTTCTTGAAATAAAGCAGCTGCCAGGCCCTGTGTAATGGTAGGCACCAGCCACCAGCACGCATTGTCGTATCCACTCATTTTATCCTTGGCTTTTCCCTTCCACCCAGCAGCCTCGGACTCTGCAGAACATGCGGCAGGAGACTCTTTTTGTCTGTCTGGTGGATTGAGAGACAGGTTCACTGATCTCACTGAATCCGCCCAGCAGATTTGAGGACTTCGAAAGGAGTTTATTTGACATAAAAAGGTCCAAAAATCCTCATCTGTTTTGGTCAGACCCCCTCAAGTGCCAGCCCTGCAGATTGAGGAGGGTGGTTTGCTTTAAATTAAGCTTCCCAGAGGCACAGTTGCAGGTGTTTGGTAACAGGAAAGCCATTCAGGTTTCCCTCTCCAGCCGTAGCCCAGCCAGCACCCTGTACTGGGAGCCCATCAGCACCACAGTCAGCCTAACATCTCAATAATGTAGAAGCATAATTTCTCTGCATGTTTCACACACACACACACACACACACACACACAAGCTCATATCATGACACAGTCCCACTGACATCTGTCCATATGGAGGATA
>PVJH01012920.1:0-31952 GCA_004026705.1 Nesogale talazaci | reverse complement strand
TTCCTACCCAGCTCCACTTGCTGGCACACCATAAGGAAGATTATTTATACCTTGTTCTTTCTGAAGTCTCATCGCCACACTCTGGGATGAGATCATCCTCAGTGAGAACACGATGACTTCCTGGATCTCTTTTTGATTATGGTTAATAATGAGACTGAGTAATGTCTCTAAGAAATATAGCTGTATTTCTGGAAAGGGAAAGTCTGCCAAGAATGGCCATCATCCCTCTGCCAGCAACCTCACTTTACAAGCATTTGGTTGCGATTTTGTCGCCCATAGTCCCTGTGTAAATTGGTTTCATTAATTGTTTTCTAATGTGGTACAATCCCGGACCTTCTTTATTGAGCTGGAAATACTGTGTCCTTAAGTATCCCATTAAGGCTTACAGAAGTACTTAAGGGATGTCAGACCTCTCAGGTCACCAACTGTGTTAGTCTTGGTAGACTAGAGAAACAAATTCATAAATGCTCATATGTGTATAAGAAAGTTTTATATACAAGAACAATGGTACATTAAGAAAACATTCCAACTCAGTCCAGTCCAAGGTCATAACTCCTAGATTAGTCCATATGTCCAATACCAGTCTATCGAGTCTTCTTCACACTCATGAAACACATGCAATGACGCCAGATGCAAGGTGAACGCAAGCCAGATGGGTAGAATGCCTTTGGATCCATGTAAGCATCTCAACACTGGCAGGAGTCTCTACTTGGCTTTCCCAGTTTCAGAGGTCTGGTTCTATCAAAGCAGGTCTCACGTGGAAGTCAGTTTTGTGTCTTGTCAGTAGAACTTCTCTAAGGGACTAAGCCATAAGTCTCTCACTTCCAAGGGGAAAATACTGTCCTATTTCCCAGAATTCTCAGAAGGGCATGCCCACAAAGAGGTCTCATTGGCTATCTCCAGGTTGATAAGCTAGACTCCACCCTTACACTCTTAATCCTCAAATTGACACCACATGAAGCAGTCCGAACACCCCAGAGCAAGTGTGGCATGTGGGAAGAAAGCGCTAAGGCCTGTGGGAATCAGAATCAGATAAAGCTTATGGGAATCTACCAAACACCCTGCTTTACAGGAGATTGGGGACTTGACACGACTTCCTACGAGGGGCATTGTAACCTGGGCAAAGTGGGAACCAGTCAGAGAGAGAACACGGATATTCTCTACCAAGATGATGGAGAGAAAAATGGCAAGGCTACCTCTGTCACAAGTGCGGAACTCAGGGAGGCCGAGGAGAGCAGGGCAGCCCCGGAGCTGGCTGCAGGGGCCTTGGGCTCAGGGCAGTGGAGTGGAGCTTCCTCAACCAGGGAGCTGTCCGACAAGATAATGAGGCTCGGGTGTTGTCTTAAAAGGTGTGCATTTGCCTGTAAAAATTAGCATCAGGTGAGAAGTTGTGAGGTCGCCAGGCAGGCCGGGAGAGGCCAGGCTGCTCTTGCAAGTGCCCTTTGCCCTGTTGGGTGACGTATTCTCAGCCAAGTCATCTCCTCGTGCATCTAAGGGTGGCAAACTGTGAAATATGAGCCGGGCTTACAATCGTCTAGTAAAGACAGCTCGTTCCTTCCTACTCCGGAAAAAGTTTGATTTTGCTCGTAACTCAGCTAATTACATTTGAAACCTGCAAATGTAGGAAGTCACTTTTTTTCCCCTTCTGAGTGTGCTCATTCATGCATAATCAACCTCTTCAGACTGGGACCGTATAACCTGCCCTCATTTTTTATTTCCTTTTTTTTTTTTTTAATCATTTTCAGTGACAAGAATTTAAAAGCCTAAAAGGAAATGAGAAGATGAATGATCTCTTCCTGAAACAAGGCTTCTAGGAAATATTAGAGTTAGGCATGTTCTTGAAAAAATGAATATGCTTTTTTATTTCTGAGGAATACTTTGTTTGCAAACATTTTTTCCATCCACCACATGAGGCTTCAACGGGTCTCATTCTATTCCCGCTTCTAGTTCTCTCTCGCTTCGTGTTACTACAGGAGCGGAAATGAGTGTGAGAGACTAGGCGAACTGGTAATTAGTCGGAGAAATCTAGGGGACTTGCTGTCTACGCTGACGTGACAGTCTGACCTGACAGGGTGCATTATTGTTCTCCGTGCAGCCGCACAATTAGGCTGATTATTCCCCCCTCTTCTGACCTTACCCCCGACTGACTTTATTTACATACAGATAGATACAAATGCCATCCAGCCTGCTCTTCTTCACGAGGACTGCCATGGGCTGGTCTAGCCAAGTGGAGTCGACACCCTTCTCTCTGTGCACCATGAATATTACAATAACCACAAGATCCCCAGAGACGTGCTGAGCAGCTGGTGTGCATAATGATGACTGTTTACTTATCGCAGCCATTCTGACACCCTCAAATCAAAAGCCATTTTTTCTTATCCGCGTAGGCCTGTGGGTGAATAACTGAGACAAATCCCGTAAGAGCAAGTCCTCCTTACCTCCTTTTGTCTTTGGGCTGAGGAAAAGGAGTCACCCAGGGTGGGTGGAGGTGAAAAGTGGAGGGGGGGGGTTGGGGGGGGAGAGACTACCAACCAGACACAGGACTGAATCTAGATAGACTTGAAGAAATAATGGGAGTCTCAAAAGCTTTCAATGGGAGAAGCCGAGATTCGGTATCTAAAATCTGAAATGAACTCACATGTCAAACCGACTTCATCTTACCAGGAAAGTGAATCATATATACTCTTGTTGCTGATAGAGACAATTTTTGCATAAATTCCTGGAAGAAACGAGCAGAGTGGTCACCTCTGCTTTCTTGTCCAGCGTGCATGATCAAAGGGGTCACTTACTTATTTGAGCTCAGTGATGTTTACTTCCTGGGGCATCTTGCTTGAAACGCTAAGCATATACAGTTTGTAATCATAACTAGGAAAAAATAAAATTTTAAAAATAGGCACAACCTATTTAGAACAAGCAACTTGTTTTTTAAACTTCATATGAATCTTATGCATGTGTCACACTAATTTGCTTTTAAATTATTACTTCCTTTAAGGAGCTCAAAGTACAGTTTCTCACAAATGGCAGCTTATGAATTCTTGATTTGAACTGCATGATTTGAAAAGTGGGCTGGGTGATCCATCAGAGAACCTGACATTTTTCATGCCAACCCCCCCCCCCCCCCCATGACCTCCAGTACACTAAAACATGATGCAGTTTAGCCAAAGTAAAACAAGACTTGAAGCGCATCTTTTGAGAAGTAATAAGATTAAAATGGTAAAGCAAGTTTAATTATGTAAGCACTTCTTCTCTTTCAGAAATGTAAGAGAACAGCAAATTTGTATCTGTGAAATTTTCTTTGTCTAATAAATAGCCTTGCTTTACAATAATGCCAGCGACCCCGGTTTAATTAGGTGCAATTAATTTTGCGCAAGCAGAACTTGACATCTTGCTAGCGGCATAACCAGCTGTACCCCGTCTTATGATTTTTTTTTAATCACCAATGAGAATTCAATTGCCTTGGCTATCGCAGAAGGGTGTAGGAGGTAGGAGGAAAAGGCCACAGGGCTGCATTTTATATTTGAAAATGGTTCCAGTGGACAGCTGACTGTTTAATTAAAAGAGCTTCTAGGAATTCTTCTTCGTTGGCACATCTTCTCTGACAAGCTGTCATGACTTTATTGCTGCCGTTGCCACTCCCTGGACCGGTGGTCCACACGTGCGCACCGCTCCCAGAAAGCATCCTGGCCGGCTGCAGGTGAGCTGCACCAGCTGGAGGTTGAGCGCAAGCTTTTCTTTCAATCCTATTGCACACGTTGTCCAGCCACCCAGATGGTTCTCGGGGCAGACGATCACATGCACGTGGCAGATCGTTTTCATGAGGACAGAACCCTGTCTGTAGTGCCCATTCTGCCTCCCGTAATGAGTTGCGGCCTCGGAAACTCACAGGGGCAGTTTTACCCTGCCCTACAAGGTCACTGTGACTCAGAAACAATATACACAGGGAGCCTCAAAAATCTCAGGGAATTAAAAAAGGGTAGACTTGCCCCTGTGAGTTTATTGAAGCTCCCTTATGGTTGATGGCGCCACGAAAAGATTATGCATTGCCCTGGTTTTCCACTGTGCCAGTCTGGGTAGACTAGAGAAACAAGTTCATAGACACTTACATGTGTATGCAAGAGCAATAGAAGATGGAGAAACTATCCCAACCCAGTCCACATCGAGTCCGTAAGTCCAGTATTAGCCCATATGTCTGATACCAGTATGTAAGTTCCTCTTCAGACTCACGAAACACATGCAACGATGGCGAATGCAGAAAGATCACAGGCCAGCGGGTAGGAAGTCTTTGGATCCAGTGACATTGTAAGCATCTCAGTGCTGGCAGGAGTTTCTACGTGGTTCCTCCAGCTCATGACACTAGCATAGTTCCATGTTTCTTGTCAGCTGCAATGTCGATGGGTCGGCTGTCAGGCTGGAAGCTTTGCCTGACTTGTGCAGCTGTTGGGGCTGATGATCACTCATAGATCAGGCTTGTGGCTGCAGAGGTGATGAACCCAAGGTCAGATGGCAGGTCACTGATGACCTCCAGGATCAACAGACAATATGGCGGGCCATTGCTTCATGTCCAGAGAACCAACAAGAATTCATTTTCTCACCATTTAGGAAGCCGAGAAGTCCTAACTCGGGACACCAGCTCTAAGGAAAGGTCCTTGTCTCCTTTCAGGCTGAGAGCTCTTTGGAGATCTCCTAGTGTCTGGACATCTCTCTTCCTTGGGGACTTCAGGGTTCTCAGTTCAAATTCTGAGCTGAGCTCCAGTTCTCAGCTCAAGATTCTGAGCCCAAAGAATAAACTGTATTCCCAGCTTTTCCTTCTTGGTAGTGCTGAAGGCTCTCTCTGCTTCCTTTCCTTTCCTCTTACTTCTTAAAAGAGAAGATTGTTAACCACCAAACCAACACCAAGAAGTTGTTCAGGCTGTGTGTGACTGGAGCCCCACATCCTGCAAAGTCTACTCCCCTACAATCTTGAGATCAGGATTTACAGCAGGTCACAAAGTGGAGGATAATTCTCTCTCTCTCTCTCTCTCTCTCTCTCTCTCTCTCTCTCTCTCTCGCTCTCTCTCTCTCTCTCTCTCACACACACACACACACACACACACAGGATAATTGGAGGGTGAAGGGAAGGTGGAGTAGAAAGGGGCAACCAATTACAAGGATCTACATATAAACTCCTCCGTGGAGTATGGACAACAGGGAAGTGGGTGAAGGGACACATCAGACTGAACAATAGGACAAAATAATGACAATTTGTAAATTATTAAGGGTTCATGGGGGAGGTGGGAGAGGGAGGGAAGGGAAATATGGGAAGCTGATACCAGGGGTCTAAGTACAAGGAGGATGTTTCAAGAATGATGATGGCAACAATGTGCAAATGTGGTCTGCATACAATTGATGTATGTATTGATTGTGATAAAAGTTGTATGAGCCCCCAATAAAATTATTTAAAAAAAAAAAAAAGGATAACCACATTATCCTGGGAATCATGACCCAGTCAAATCGACACATCCTTGGCTGAGTACAATTCATGCCACTAGCGATTTGGCCACATGCACACATGATTTAAATGTATAGCTGTTTTCTCTTCTGTAAGATGGGATAATAGTAATACTACTTCACAGAGTTACCGTTAGTGTGACAATGAATGCATTTAGTACAGCGCCCAGACAAGAGTCAGTGCTATTTTAGTGTGTGTCACTGTCATTGTTTTCACCATGTGCACACCACTGATTGTAAGGCATGACCAGTCATGTCTTGTGCACAGATGCGCCCAGAGGCAGGCCAATCCAGCAGTACCTGACGTAAGAAAGAACGAGGACCATCAGCGGTGAACCTATACCTCCTTACGACTTAGAAGATGCATTTTAGTTATTGAAAAAAATCCTTGGGCTGAGCCCCGGTGGCTAGTGGTTGTGCGCGGGACTGCGGCCCACTGGGATGGAGGTTTGATTCCAGCAGTGGGGCTGGGCCTCCTACTCCCACCACCGGAGAGCAGTGATGCCCAAAAAAAAAAAAAATCCTTGTAGGCTTCATTGAATAGATTTTTTTTAAATCATTTTATTAAGGACGCATGCACCTCTTCACTATAACCCACATATCCATCCATTTGTACATTTGTTGCCATCATCATTCTCCAAACATTTGATTTCTTTTCTTTCTATTCCGTTGGAGAGACTTTTATCCTATGTCTGTCTGTCTGTCTGTCTGTCTCTCTCTGTTTTTTCCTTTTTTGTGGCATCACTGCTCTGGTGGGAGTAGGAAGCCTTGCTCCTGGAAAGCTGCTACTGGATTTGAACTGTCAACCCTGTGGGCCACCAGGGCTCAGCCCCTCTGTCTCTTTTGCGGATATGCATACATACATATATACATATCGCTTCTTGGCCTTTTGGCTAAGATCAAGTATACATAAATACCTACCTACATACATACATACATATATACAGTGGCTTAAGCCCTCCGTGAATTTTTTTTCACAGTCAGCAGCTAACTTGGTCTTTAACTTCTTTCCCGCAGGCTGTCAGAGGCCCTGCTTTTTCCCATAGCCTGGCCCTCAGCAGATTGCCAGGCGTCCCGTTGTAAGCCACTGCCCGCCCCTCCACAATTTTATTTTGTCTTGTGTGTCACTTGTTCGCGTGACTTGGGTGGAGGCCTGCAGAGAAGATCCTCAGTGTCCCCTTCAGGGACTCATACCCGTCTTGTTTCATCTGCCTCCACATCAGCGTCACTCCAGTGTCTCTCCCCCTGCCCCCATCACTCCCTCTTTCCTCACCTTCTGAAGTTTGCCCTTGGACGAATGCTGCCCTTGATCTCAAATGACCGCTGTTACCCCCTCTGTCCTCGCGTTCAGGCTGACTCGGAGTGACCATATAGGACAGGGTAGAACTGCCCCGGTGGGTTTCTGAGACTGTAGCTCATTACAGGAGTAGGAAGCCTCGTCTTCCTCCCAACGAGAGGCTGATGGTTTCCGATCACTGATCGCTGTGCGTAGCCAGGACGAGTAACCTACGTTCCTCTTGTTTGGCTGGAAATTGAGCCACATGGGGAGATCTGCTTCGGACCCACAGGGTGACCAAGCACCAGAGCAAGGCAAGCAGTGACAAGCGTTCTCTGCCTGCAGCTCACAGGGTGGCCTTAGCAGACTCCGACCGGAGCCCACCTTACCCTCAGACGGCCCTCCCGTGCTGGTGGCACAGTTCCAGAGACCCATTGTGCCACCAGCTCTGAGGGGCAGCGGTTTGGAAGCCCCGCCTGCTTCTAAAGAAGGTACAACGTGAGCAGCCACACTGTAGATTCACCAAGTTCGGGACACTACCTCGCTTGACTTAATGACCACCAAGAATCCAAGTGGCCATCGATGCAGTCAGGAGAATGGCTCCCAGGGAAGCCTGAACTGTGGGGCCGGTCCTGACAGCCTCAGCGGGTGTTTACACACAAAGGTGAAGAAGCGGTAGATGCAGTGATGCAAGGGGGTGGGAGGGATCACCTTTCCCGCCTCACCCCGTCCACAGACAGCGATTCTCCACTGCCGGTCGTTTTACCCCAGCCGCCTGACACACTGTCAGAGAGGAGAGCATCTCTCCCCTAACCCGCCCAGCCGCAGTGATGCGCTCCGGAGAGCCAGCCACAGGTGTGACAAGTCCATAGTTAAACCCCGAGGGAGCTGAGCCGAGCTGAGCAGAGGAGGTAGGCAGCCAGCCTCTGAAAACGTAGGGTGACATCCACACTTGATCCTGCAGAGTCTCTCCTGTGTTTCAGGCCCAGGGAGGGAGCACAGCAGGTCTGGGAAGGGCAGGGATGTTGGCAATGGGCGGTCATGTGAATTGTTGAAGGGAGCCGTCCATCCACAGAAACACTCCCAGGAGAGATGCTTCTGCTGCCCTCCAGGAGGCTCGCTCACCCCACCCCCCACCCCCCACCCCTACCAGCCCCCGAAGCCCAGCCTGACTCCCCCGTGAGTCATTGTCCCTGCAAAGACACGGGCTGAGTCAGACACACTCCGTCCTCCTCCGGCTGTCAGGGCCTCCTCCTCCTCTCCTGTTCCCTACAGACGGAGTCGCCAAGGAACCCTCCCATTGGTGCTTCCTTCCTTTGCCTTTTTGGTTCTCGCTAAACAGGCCCACGCATGAAAACCCAGCGAAGTTCAGAAGAGAAGGATGCCTTAATCAGTTGACTTTCCTTCATCAAAAATACTTCGCTATGCTGCCTGCCAGTTTTCAGACTCCTAGGGCTCATGACTTTTGCTTACAAAGATGAAGTCATAGGATACCTGTGAGATTGATGGGGCCGGTTGGGGGTGTGAGTTCACCCTGCAGCATTTGGTCAGAGATAGACCCTTGCCCATCTTCATAGCTGTTTCCTGATCGCCGGTGTTTCTGTTAGTTACATAATAGTCCATTGTATGTTTCACCATAGGTTTCATCAGACTCGTGTTGTTAGGTGTTAAAACCCCTAGTTTTTTTTGTTTGGCTGATTGATACATTTTGCTTTTTTCTTTCTTTCTTTCTTTCTTTCTTTCTTTCTTTCTTTCTTTCTCATCTTTGTCTCTTTTTTTCTTGTACTTAAAATTTTTTTATTATTAGATGGGAGGTAATACATATACCCTAGTTCAATAAGAATTGTACAATGGCTACCAGCCACTCTCCAAACGTTTCTTTTTCTTCCTAGGCTCCTTGATACTGTCTCACTTGATACCCTCACAACCAACCACTGGGCCCCATCACCCCCAAACCCTTCTTCTGCTTTCTATCCCTCTAACTTCATCAATCTTGGGCTTCACCTCCTGAAACAGAAAAACCTACAACACAGCTTCAAGAGGGTGATCTCCCATGACACACCAGCTCTGAGGAGCACGCTCATATGAACTCTGAATGCTGGTGACAGTGTTCACAGCAGAGCTTATACGTATCGCCTTGTTTTCTCCACCAACCATCAAACCCCCCCCCCCCTGCCCCCACACACCCACAATCACCCTTTGTCACTGATTCCACCCTTCGTAAAGTGTCTTCACCTCTGAAAACAGATTCTTCTCGAGTGAAATATCAGCTTCACACTCTTGTATGCATGCTCCTCCTCGCAGACCCTGTAAAAAGGAACCGTGATACTTTCTTTATGTGTACTTTCAGAGCTCGAAAAATATAATGTAAAATGCCTCGTACGTCGCGTATGCTCAAAAACTGTAGCTCTTGTTCTTTCAGAATGCTGATCGCATGGAAATCATTTGACCTTAAATTTAGTGGAAAGTAGATTGAGATCCAGAGTAAACCACACCATCTGGCTCCTGAGAGGAGATGGATGTTTTTATTCCTCGTATCGGGAGATATTTCATTCTGTCTTTAATTCATGCTGGAGAATATTTCTAGTGCAAATGTATTTTCCCAGCATTAAGATCCTATAATTCCAAATTGAATTATTTGTTAAGTGGTCATTAGTGAAGGAAATGGACATTGAGGTGGAATTAGAACCAACAGCTGTCTGAAAAAATGCAATCTGAATGGCTCTCTGGAGAGCGGGTTAGCTACAAGGGCCTGAGACTTCTCCAAAGGAAACCTGAACGTTAGATCCCATCTCTGTTCCTTAGGCAGTAAAGAGGTGCCCTCCTGTTGGGTCCTACCAACTATGGACAGATGGAAGGTTCCTAAATTTATTCTTAAAAGGAAGCAGGGATGGATAGAAACCAAAGTTCATCGATGTTTACTCTGGGAGCAGGAGAAAGAGGTAGACACTGAGCTTCTGTTAGGAGTGAAGGGAAACTTTGAAAAAAGATAGTGATGATGATGATGATACAATGTGATTAGCGTAATTAATGCCATCGAAGGGACTGTGTGAAAAAAATGTACTGAAAAAGTGCTGTTATATCTACCCACCGTGACTGCTCGAAACTAGAACAGCAGCAGAGCGAATGTTTGTCATGTAGTGTGTGTGCTGTGTGCCAAGTGTCTCTCTGTGGTTCCTGCATGCCCGTCACAGTGGAAACATCTAATCTACTGGTACCACCAGGCCTATAGAACTGACAGTGCCTGGATAGGGACGCATCTAGAATTTTATGTGACTGTACCTCTTAACATTTGCGTTTCTGTGTTTTCAATAAGGGAGTGCAAGTCAAATGAGACCGGTCTTGTCATTTTTTGGTAGCCTCCCCCGCCCACTGCCATCTCAGAGTTTTCAATGGAAGGACTGTGCTTCTCCTTCCACAGCTGGAAAAGGGAGACAGGCATTTGAAGCATCTTTTGTCCCTGTTTACTTTGTGTAGCTGTATAAATCAAATCACTCTAGTGCTTTACTGTGCTGCGATCATATATGCCAGACCAGCACGATCAGCATCTGACACATATGTATCACTTACGTCAGACATGCAGATATACCCTTTACCAAATGCAGATTAACCCAGTCCCACCTAATAAAAGAAGATGAAACCCTGTCTGTTTGCAGTGATCCACACTGGGAAGCAGAAACTGTCCCTCCCTTCCTCCCTTCCTTCCTTCTTTCCTTCCTTCCTTCCTTCCTTCCTTCCTTCCTTCCTTCCTTCCTTCTTTCCTTCCTTCCTTCCTTCCAGTGCAATAGGTATTTTCTGCAACCTAGTGGTAAACTTGCCCATTTGGAGCAGTCAGGAGGAAAAGGGGGTCAGAGAAAGGGGAGGACAGTTCATCAAGGAGTGACAATGGGTCTTTTTAACCTCCCACCACACTGTCTATTAAGAGAGAGAACATTGCGTATCAGAGGAAGCCAGCCTCTGATACACACATCACGGGTTCAATAGGCGCAGTTGTGTAGTGATAATCATTACAGTAAAGTTATCAAGAGCATGAGAAAGAAAGGAGTGATAAGAGTCAGACACATATCGTGGTAGCATGCTCACCTCAGCCCGTTAGGTGGTCCACGTGGAGAGAGGGAGAGTGGGAGAAGGGATTACATGAGGGCGAGAGGGTCCTTCTTGGAACGAGCAGGAGAAAGAAGGAGAACTTTATTGTGCCCAAACCCTATATACCCTTTGGCGCCATGCAAGGTCCCTAATTACAGGTAAAGACACACATCACAGGAAAGGGTTGTACTGTGGATACACGTTATAGGAAGTGTGGGGTCCCCAGGTGACAAGATGAGCAGGCCTAGGCTTCCTGATGATGACTTAGCCTTGAGACTTTAGTTAAAGCTTTCATGGGAAGTGACCCTAACAGTAGGGGGCTGGCCCTATCTTTTGTGAGACACACTAAGGCCTGATATCTGGAGCCTTTAGGGAGAATATATAACTTCTGACTTCCATACCAGATGCCGGCAACTGGTTATGAATATTTGCTTAATATTTGGGAGTATATATAATTGTGGGAAAGTCCTAATTTTACCTGACAATCGTGCCGATGACACGTCTGAGACTGACCCAAACCTCAGTTGCCCCTCCCTAGCCTACCCCTGTGCTCTCTTAAGGACAAAAACAAATAGTGAACCCGACTCTCTGCCGTCCGGTTGATGCCGACCCTATATGACAGAGTAGAACTGCCCCTGTGAGTTTGTCAGGCAGTGACTGTTTTCAGGGGTAGAAAGTCTGCCGTTCTCCCGCTTAGTGACAAAGCCTCCGGAGAAATGCAGGGTGGGCATCGGAACCCTGGGGCGGTTACAATTCCTATTGCATGCTCCCTCCTCTCCGAAATGCTCAAGAAACCGGAAAATGTATGGGCTAAAAATGAGGGCGATTATTCATTGTGTATCAAACCTTTGAATAATGCATGGAAGATCCATTAAGATAAATGGGAGTAATATATTCTAACGGCTGGGCCACAGGCTAGTTGGGGGCGTTGCACAGTGGGGGCACGTGCGTGTGGGCCACTCCGACTGCGGGCAGATAATGAGCAATGGGGGTTTCAACCCCACAGGCACGTGGGAAGTTTCCTCTTGCTCAGTTTCCTAAGGAAAACCCTGCAATTGCCTCCAAATTGTAGGCAAATACCGCTCCTCTCTCACTGTGAAAAGCCAAGCTGGACCCAGGATCTAATAAATTCTATCTGGTGGTAAATAACGTGTAGCATGGGGGAAGGGTCGCCGAGTTCACATCCGCAGCCCAGCTGTCTTCTCATGCTGTGTGAGCATGTGTCCGTTCTCTGTGGCCTCAGGAGCGGTAGTGGATCAGTGGCCCAATTCTTGCCTCCCAGGTAGGCGACCTGGGTTCTATTTCCAGCTATCACCCATCTCTCAGTCGAGGCTTCCAGGTTGGTCCTACAGAGCAGGTTTCAGCAGGGCTTCCAGACTAGGAAGATGCTGACGGGCCCAATGAGCTTGAACTTCCCAAAACCAGCCGGGGAAAACCCTCAGGGCCAAAGAGAGATCGCAGAGAAGACGTAGAACGGGCCGAGGTTCCGTTCCATTGTGCACAGAACCAGCAGGACTCAGGACGCAGGGTCCACTGACCACATCTGTGGCCACGGTGGTGATGCACACGCCAAAAATAGTGAGCAGGGCCCAGGAGGCAGGCAGGTATATTTGTAGGGCGGTGTCGGGGTGCACAGTAGAGGGGAGGGAAGGAAGGCCTCTTGCAGAAACACTGGAACCAGTTGTTTGGTTTCCATCGGTCAAGACAAACCACAGAGTGGCCAAAGAGTAGGCGCCACCTCTCAATGGAAGGTGTTCCCCAGTCACGTGACAGGCTGCAGACACAGACAGAGGACGGAAGAACCAGGGCTCTTGTCATGTTCCATCTGTCACCACCCTGGGCGTGTCACATGACATCTCTGGGTAGCAGCTACCTTGTCTGTAACCTCGCCGTAGTATCTCTCCAGCCCACTGAGTTGTCCAGGGTTTCTGAAGCTTTTAAACTTCCACCTTTCTTCCCCAGAGGCAGGCAGGATACTAGAACTCTTGGCCTTGTGGTTTGAAGCCCAGCATTTGCCCAGCAGCAGGGTGTGGAGGGAGGAGAAGCAAAGACTCTTCCCCATCTGCAGCTGGTATTCCAAGCTGATGTTGAGAGCATGTCTTGTCCGAAACCAGAAAGCTCCGGACAGCTGGGGGAGTCGGAGCCGCCATGGAGTCCGCTGAACTCCCAACTACCATGACCCATCTGTCACCTGCCCCTCCAGGGTCACCCAGACCATGGTGGTGTTTCTCTCAGAGAATCCACCCATCCTGTCCCTCTTCTGATTTATTATTTTTCCAATGTGGTAACTCTTTACCAGAAATATCACTACAACTTGGTTAGGAGATGCCTTCCTCATGGTTAAGAAGTCTTTGCCAGCCCTGCATTTCTGTGCCTGTTTTAATGATACCCGTGTAAGTAATGGCAGCTGAGAGTCAGCCCAGCCTTTCGAAGTCACAGTCATCCTTCCTGCAGGGGCCGAGCAGCTGTTGTCACTCAGCAGATTCTCCCCAGTGCCCTGGCCAGTAACTCGGTGCTGTCACACAGAAAGCCACACGGCTCCTCCTGAAATGGCAGAGGGCTCTTTCGCTGGGTGTGTTTTGCGAGCCTTCTCCCTCCAGCCTACCCTCTCTGCAGACCCCGGGTGTGCCCTGTCAGTAGCTCTGGGCAGCAGTGTGGTTGGTTTTTCAACTCCCGTGCAGGGCAAGGGACCCCTCGGTAGTGTAGTGCCTGTTGGAAACTGCACTTAGGGAGAAAGGTGAGGCTTTCTGCAGCTGTCCTGAAACACAATCTCAGGAACTCAGCAGGGCAACCCTGCCCCGTCCTGGAGGGTCACTGTGAGTTGCAGACAGCTCCATGGCAGGGAGTTTGCCCCTTTGGTGTTTGTGATAGCGGGACCTCTGACCTCTCAGGAAAATCGAATGAGCACGCCAGGCAGGCACACACTGGTCCGCTAAGGACCGCTGGGGATAGCTGTCACCTTCAGTTGGAAACCCCAAAATCCTATCTGTCAGGAAGCCAAGGATAGTGTTTTGGGTTCATTTCTAAGATCAGGCTGATGGGAGCCGCCGCAGCCTGTGAGTCTCATCACCCCATCCTGTGTAGAAGTGAGGTCCAATACTCTGCAGGACGGGGCATGGAGGTCCGGAAGGAAGGGCCCCAGACCCCTGGGGTTCGATGTTCTATGACTCTGTGTCAGGGAGACCTTCAGCGGAGCCCCAGTCACCCCTCTAGTCAGGCCAACGTGTGGGAGCTGCTCAGGCTTCCCCCAAAGCCGTCTCATCTTAAAACCCACTTCAAGGCTAGCAGCAAGCAAATCCTTCTTGAAACCTGAGCCCGTCTTAAGATGCCTTTGCTAAAATCCCTTCTGAACGATTAGCTGGTTTGTCACAGAATTTCCTTTTCCTGAGAGTAGCGTCCTTGGCGATTACCACTGTAAGGAACTGTAAGCCTCGCCCTGTCAGAGCTCTGTTCACTTTCCTGCGGTGATAATGTGCTACTAAGGCGATTTTCTGAATTTCTACTAGGGAGGCTTTTGTCTCCCCCCCCCCCTTCCCTTCCCCGACTCCTAAATCCTTCCCTTTTTCCATGTTGCCTTGGTTAGCCACACTGGGGGTTGGCTGACTCAAGTCTGGATTGATCCTTTGGAGAAAGTTAGTTTGGGGGCCAGATTTTTCTTTCAAGTGAAACTGTGTAGGCTGGGTGTTTTCAAACTTCACTCTGCTACTGTGTCCTGAGTTGTTTCATAGTCTGATCATCTAATGCATGGTGTGTAGACACATCTTATGGATGGGGTTAGGTTTCAAAGACCATGTTGTTGTGTGAAAATTGTCATTGGGAGAAAATGGAAGATGACCACATCACAGAACGGTGAATGACTGTGTCATCAGAGAATGGACTAATGATATGTTGTCATTATAAAACTGTCAAACCCCACTGAGAATCGTGGCCCAGTTAAGCCGCCACCGTCGGCCGTTAGAGCCTGTTACCCTTACCTCGACATTTGTTATTGCCAGAACTATGTCACCCATGCATGGAACAGCCGGCCGGTAGAGGTTTTACTGTTGTCGCGATGTGCAATGTCAGGTAACAAGGTCGTTGAGATGTAAACAGTTGGCTGAATTGGAAAAAATATGGAAACTTCTAGGTAATGCAACAATCAAATTAGCTTGGCATGTTAGATAGGGTTCTCTAGAGAAACAAAACCAGGACACTAGTAATTCTCTATATACTTATATAGATAGAACCATACACATAACATGAGAAATAAACATTTAACTAATCTATAAAGCAGGACAAATGACTTGGTGCAACTCACTTGCGTGAGACAGCGAGTAGACTGGTAGTCCTTGGGAGTCTTGAGGGCCGTTTAGGCTATCTGGTCACCAGCAGCAAACAGCAAAGCAGGTCACCAACAGTCAGCCAGATGACAGAGTCCAGGAGCATGGCGAAGCAGGGCTTGAAGGAACCTCGACTCACAACAACACAGTCCACGGATTAGGCATCCCACCAGTAGTGTGGCTTGGAGGTCGAGGCACAGGATGAACAAGGCAGCCAGCTGGTCCGAAGATCCAAGAGCAGGAGAGCGAGGGCGGGGCTTACCGAGCCATTTCTGTCTCCGCCCTTCAATGGACCTTCCGTGTGTTCGTTAGCCATGTTGGCACAAGCTTACCTATCACAATTGGCCTCTAAAATGTGCCTGCCTTTTATTTTCAGTTTTCTTTCTCATCGTATTCCAACCTTGACATGCTTTTGTTGGTGGTTTTGTGTTGTCTTTCCCATTATATGGGATCACAGAGTAACAAGAAAGCGTCTATTTCTCCGGTGGGGTGGCGGGCGGGGCACCGAGTGGAGAGACACGAATTGTGACCCTCTTGCGGGATATAGACTGTCTACCAAAGACAGTTTGAACGCACTTTGCCACGGAGCCTCTTGTTCAGCGGGAACTGCTGTGACGGAGGGAGAGGTGTAAGAGAAGGTGGCTGTCATGCTCCCTTTACAAAGTCACATCAACTCTGGAAGCACAGGGTTCTGTCTGCTAGGTTTGCAGGAGCCGGTGAAAGGCGGGTCATTAGTGTGAAGCCAAGCGCTCAACCTCTCTTAATCCTTCCTCCGAAAAACATCGGGTTGGGCCTTGTCCACCCCACTTTACAGATGGGGAAACTGAGGCCCCAAGAGGTTAAGCATTGTGCTCGGAAAAAGAGATGAGGGTTCAGAAGCTGTGCTCGACCTACTAGGCAAGCTGAATTGACCATAGCAGAACCAAGCCAAACCCATTGGCCAACCAGAGAGGAATACTCTGGAACTTGCAGTGATCCTAGAATGTGCCAATAGGTGGCAGCACATCCCCAGTACAGTGCTGGAGGACGCCTGGCTCCCTTGCCATCTGAGGCGCACGTCCAGAGAGTCAACGGAGGGGTTTCTCCAAAGGCTCCTTATCCACTGTGATTTGTAAAGTGCAAATGTCAGTGATCAGACAAGCTGCCCTTTGCCTCTCTTCCTGTGGCAGTCCTGTGGCCCACGCGGTGCCCGGGTCCTCTGGCCCAGACTCAGCTGCCTCCTCAGCTTCTGTTCCAGCTCTTACTGCCTGTTCGCCCTGTAAACTCTCTGGCAGAGTGCCCCCACACTGTCTTTAATACACAGTCTACAAGGGACTGGGGCTGTGGGAGACACTTAGAAGTCTGCTTGTTAAAGGACTCTTTCCTACCCGATGGTACGGACATGTGTTCGACTTCAAAAGAACCTTAGGACCCAGAGCCTGATCCCGGCGTACCACAGCCACGCAGTAGGGCCGCTCTGGGTGACCAGGTTTCTGGCAGCACCCCTCCTGGAGGCGCAGGCTCCCTCAGACAGAGTGAGCTCCCATGAGGTCGCCGTCTGAGGTGCTTTGTGGGCCTCAGATGGGCTTGGGAAAACTTGCAGCGTTTTGAAAGTGATGCCTCTCTTAGCTTTCCCTCAGGTGAGTCTTGTATAACCACATAAAAAAGGCCCTCCTCGGTTCACATACGGGGCCGTGGGGGCGTCATGATCACACGCTGGTCTGCAGACTTCGAAATCAGCAGTCCGGAACCAGCAGCCGAGCCTCAGGACAAAGATGGGCTTCCTGCTCGTTCCAGAAAGAGCTGCAGTCTTAGAAACCCACAGCGGCAGGTCTCGCCTGCGCTCCAGGGGTCATTGTGAGTCGCCATCCGCTCGGCGCCGACAGTGAGTTTCATCTTCATTTTTGGCAAAGGCCCGCTGCCTGCAGACACTTTTTTTTTTTCTTAATTTCGTGGAGAACAGTAGCCCGAGATGCTGCTGACTGCAGCAAGCCTCTGGAATACCCCCAGGGACAGGATTCCTGGTGGCACCCAGCCTCCCTCTGTGGCCAGGCACCCCCGTCCATCTGCATCGAGAGTAATCCAGACTCAGAGACGTGGCCCGTGGCCCTTGTGGGCGGCCTCTGAGGGTGGGCCTGTTATTACCCGCTTGACGTGAATTTAAAAGCAGGGACGTCAATCCTTGACTCATAGCACCCACGGGGGACAATCAGACTGTCCCCCTAGGGGTTGTAGGCTACCATCTGTACAGAAACAGACTGTGTCTCACAGAGCAGCCGGTGGCTTCGAACTGCCCCTCTTCCGGTTAGAAACCTGGCACTTGGCTCCTTAATAGGCGCGGCGGGAGATCTGAGAAGCATTGCCGGTTTCCTGTCGGCAGTTCTCTCCGTCACTCGCCTCCCCGGGCCGAGAGCACGTGCCCCACTTTGTCGTATCACCAATCAGGCGAGCGTGTGGAATGAGTGTGCGCCCTGCTTGTGTCTGCCCAGACTACAGAGCGGGATGAACCTGCAGATCTGCTTCGTCAATGACAGCGGCAGTGACAAGGACAGCGATGCCGACGACAGTAAGACGGAGACCAGCCTGGACACGCCCCTGTCGCCCATGGTGAGTCTAGCAGGGCGCCGCTGAAGCTCGGCCTGTCGCCCTGCTGGCTGGTCACTTGGTTTTCTTCTCCGCAGTCAGTCGGGAGGAAGCACTGTAGAGATTAAAAAAACTAGTGCCTCCTGACCTTGCATGCTTTGAACGTTTGACAGTGATGGGAAAATCACACTTACCCAAGACACTCATGCTTATAAGATACCACAAGGAGAGAAGAGGTTTGTTAGAATGCATTTGCAGGGTTTTCCTATGAACCCGTTAGAGAAATCAGAGGGACCTTTAAAAGGTTATGTAAGGAAATAGGTTAAATAACCTTCTTTCCCCATCGGACTTAAAAAGGTGAGTCTAAACTAGCAGGCAGACACACTGGAAACCAGGCAGGGAAACCAGGCGAAGGCTGGCACACGGAGAAGCTGCTGAGTGCAGCTTCAAAAGGCTGACGTGTGGCCAGCAGCCCAGCCCATAATCGATGATGCTGCCGGGGACCCCAGCAGCAGATGCCTAAAATCCTACCTACTCTGTGGCCCACCACTGGCCATAGCTCGAGGCTCGGGATTTTGAGTGGCTGCTCACCTCAGGCAAGTACAGAGGCAAATAAATAAAAATCAATCTAAGAAATGTCTCAACCAGCTTACCTTTTCTGCTTATGGGAACCCTGATGTCACAGAAGGGGCCAGTTGGGCTGCTAACCATGAGGCCAGCAGTTTGAAACCACCAGCCGCCCCACGGGAAAAAGTGGAGGCTTTCTTCTCTCGTAGATACTTCAAGTCTTCGAGGGCCACTGTGGGCGTGGTTGCCCCCGCAATCTAGATCTTTTATTGATGCCCAGGCAATAGAACATCTGTTTAGCTGTGAGCGGATGTTCGTCTGCATCAAATCCAGTTCATGTGGGGGGAGGTGGAGGGGGGGGGCGCCTCGTGGGCTCTCGGGTTCGCGAACCGGCTCGGGGAATAAAGGGCGCGTAGCTCATCTTCAGCCGGACCACACCTGGCCTGGAAAGCTCAGGGCTGCTCTTTTTCCCTTCACAGAGCAAACAGAGTTCTTCCTATTCTGATAGAGACACTACTGAGGAGGAATCCGAGTCCCTGGACGACATGGACTTCCTCACAAGGCAAAAGAAACTGCAAGCCGAAGCCAAAATGGCCCTCGCCATGGCCAAGCCCATGGCCAAGATGCAAGTAGAAGTGGAGAAACAGAACAGGAAAAAGTCCCCCGTTGCTGATCTGGTAAGCAGCCAGGCCTGGGAAGCACCTGGGCGGCAGGTGAGGGGCGGGGGGGTGCGTTGGTTGGGAGCCGCTGAGTCGGCCCTAGCCCTTTCCCAGAATCCTGCAAACCTGGGCTTCTCCAAGGCGGTCCTGGCGAGGCGCTGCCTCTGGGAAATCCTTCCTGGTGTGTCCATGCAGGAGACAAGCACAGCGGATTGCACACAGCCCTGCTTTGCTCTTGAACCTGCAATCGTCACTGGTGGGAATTTTTAAGTTCCTCCAAAGCCCGCCCATGTGAAGAAGCTGTTGCCCGTGACGAACCCGTGGTTGTGAGAGCCCTGGTTCTACCCTTCCGCCAAGACCGCAGGGACTCGTGATCACAAGCTCCGAATTGTAGAGCTTTTAAGTTCCAGCTCTGCGATTCACTGACCTAATCCCTGGGCGAGCGGCTAAAGTCTCCGTTTTCTCCTCAAGTCAATTGGGGCTCATGCGTGTCATTTGGTGTCCACGCATCAAAACCAGCCGAAACCATGGTCCGTGCCGCCGACATGATGGGTGCTCCCCAATAACTGACCCGAGACACCCAAAAAGAGCGTGGGACACTGCAGAGTGTGACATGTGCATAGAGGACCCCAGACTGGGAAAGCCACAGGCCAGGAACTCTATTCAGCTGACTTTGCTTCAGGGACGTGAGTGAGTGAGTGGGTCTTTTAAGAGAACCACTGCTAACTTTCCTTCAAGAGAAGGGCTGCTCCATCCCACCCCTCCCTCTCTCCCTCTCTCCCTCTCTGTACCATTAGCTGCCACACATGCCTCACATAAGCGAATGCTTGATGAAAAGAAGTTTAAAGCCCACGGACCTGCGCGGCATGACGATCGGACAGCTGCAGGTGATCGTCAACGACCTGCACTCCCAGATAGAAAGTAAGTACCAGCGGTGTCTGGCTGCAGGTGCCAGTGAGTGCCAGCGTGGCTTGCTGCTCCGTTTCACGGGACACCTCCTGGGTGCTCCCAAGGAAAAGAAAGAGGATCACCAGGCTCTGAGTTTGGGATTGGTTGTTGTTGTTCCTGTTCCTGTCAAACCTTTTCAAGTGTCTCAAGCCCTAAATTGGTGTCGGGTACCCAATGTCTCTGTGCAGCCGACAGCCCCCATTTCGAGCACAAGATCTGACATTCTTGGCATGCAACGTCTTTCTAGAACAAGGTTCCGTATGGCCAAGCCACTTACTGGGGTAACTGAATACATCTGTGTCATCCTCAAACCAAATCGGATAGCTTCCACGGGACTCTGGGTGGTGGGCGTTTAAAGGGCCCATCTGTGGCAATGTGTGGATCTTTGTCTCCCCCAGAATCAGGGAAGGGTCCCCAGGGGGAAGGTCACGCCTGGTGATCACAAGAGGTGAGTGTTCCTGCAGAGGACTCACCATGGCTTGACCGATAGAGAGAGCATTTTCCCCAAGACGGGGCCCAGCCAGAAGCGGAAGCCCAGCAGCCCTGGGTGTGTGAGAGCCACACTGTCCACCCAGGGCGCCACAGTGACTGGTTTCTCCGATAGATGGCCAGCCCTTTCTTTCCAGGCCTGTCTGCATGTGCTCAAACCTGCACCCGAAAGTCCACGATCCCTGCAGTCTAGGGAACCTGTGATTCTAGGAAATCACATGCACTTGTAGAAGAAAAGCAACCCAAGAGACATGTTGGCCAAATGTATTTTTTAAAAACCTACTGTAAGAAAGAGAAAGGAGAAAGATCTTTTCTGAGCCATTTAAGGATATTTGCACACTGGCGGAATGTGTGATTAAAGATGTGTGTGTCTGCTTCAGGTATTTAACCAGTTTCTGTATTTAGGTCTCACACATCTGACTGTTGCTCACAGCTGCCTCTCCTGTATCTTCAGATCATGTCCTCCCCCACCCCCACCCCACATACACAGCATGCGCACAGTCTCCTTCCCTAGGGCTGTGGGAAGCCTTTGAGCACCCCAGGCAGCCTTTCAGCTCCCTGTAAGGGATTGTGGTTATGTTGATTTTAAAAGGGGCCCTATCTTTTAGAGATTCATACTAAAGCATTTACAGATGAGATACTGTGATGTCTGGAATTGGCTTTAAGATAATCCAACGAGGGAGAGATGGATCAGAATGGACCGTGATAAGTGTTGAAGCTGGTTGGAGACCCAGGGACGTTAAACCACCTCTGCTTTTGTATCTGTGTGAAAGTTTTCATCCAAAAAGAGCAAACAAACCTCTCTCAGCAGAAAGACAGCTGGAAGGCTGCTTGAGAGGCACTGAGGGCCAGACTTCGCCTCAGGCACTTGGGACACGTGATCACAAGAAACCAGTGCCTGAGGAAGGCCCAAGGAGATGCGTTCACCCAGTGACAGCACAGATGAGCCCCAACAGCAGAACATGTATGCACGTGGTGCTGGGCCGGGCAGTGCTCTGTTCTTTTGCACACAGGGTTGCTATGGGTCGGACCCCTGGACGGCCTCAAGCGACAACAACATGGGGAATACTTGTGGGGCTCACAGGGAAAGGAGGAGCCCTGGTGACAGAGTGGGTTAGGAGTGGGGCCACGGACCACAAGGTCGGCAGTTTGAAACCACCAGCCGCCCAGTGAAAGAAAGATGAGGCTTTCTCTCCTGTGTAAATTAGACAGCCTCAGAAACACCAATGGGCAGTTTTATTTCATTCATAAAGTCACTGTGAGCTAGACTGGACTCACGGGCAGTGAGTTTCGTTTGGGGTGAATATAAAGAAAGCCCCTTTGCACTATTGGGTAGGCTTGGGGTTCAAACCCATCACCCACTTCCCAGGAGAAAGATGGGACTGACTGCTCCCCTGAAGCCCTTACAAACCCTGAGAAACTCTTAGAAGCTCTATAACAGTGATTCTCAAAGTGGGCGCCACCACCCCCTGGTGGGCGCTGAGCGATCCAGGGGGGCGGTGATGGCCACAGGTGCATTTGGGGGCGATGAATAACTGTAAGGGGGCAGTGAAAGAATAAAAGAAAGAAGATTTAGAAAAATTGATTTATGTATTCCACTCATAACGCTTAATTTTCTTTGAACAACGTACTGGACGCTGGCTCGGTTCGCGCATACGCCCTCACTTGCATTGAGATCTGTGCAATCACGCACTGCCACTGTTCATGCAGTGCCACTGCACTGCCGTTCCAAACACGTGAGCACTGCTGCGGACCACTCCCCTCGTGCGACGGGTCGATCGCAGCACCAAAGCCTGGAAGGGCAGCGGTGGTACTGGCTGCTGGCAGAACTATCCGCAGATTTTGGAGCACGCTATGAATCAGGAGATTTCCCGTACTTATTACGCATAATATAACTCTAAGTTAGATTGTTGTGATATTGTGACAAGTTAAAGTTAACTAACAAACAGTGCGACTATAATTGGTGGGCATTATTTATTTTGTAATAATTATATGCACTTTACAATGATATCATGTTTACTTATTTTATTAACATTTATTTCAGTTTTTTACAAAAATATTTCAAAAATTATCTAAAAAATTAATTAACAGTTCAAACTGTTAGAAACTATCTTACTATATTTAATTATAAAACATATCTATAGCTTTTAAACAATGAGAATGAAAAGATTTTATAAGTTGGCTTGCCCCAAATTTATTTTGACATACTTTATATCTCTCTGTTTAATTGCTATTAAAATTTTTTAAAATTAATTTCCAAGGGGGCGCTAAGTAATTTTTTCTGGAAAAGGGGCGGTAGGCCAAATAAGTTTGGGGACCACTGCTCTATAGAGACGCTATGTGTCAGAACCAACTTGATGGCAGTCGATTTGGTAGGGTTTTTTTTTTGGGGGGGGGGGGTTGTTTTTAAGCACAAAAGAGCTAGAATTGGATGTATTTAATGTCATGTTTGAACATTCGGTGTTCTGATCAAAAGTTTATAGTTTTCATTAAGAAACCGTAGAGGCCCGAGGTGTTTTTTTTTGTAAATTCCCCAGGTGCATTTTCATTTTCATCGAGAATACATTCCAACACCGGTTAAGGAGTCCGCGTGGTGCTGCGGGTAGAGCATGCAGAAGCTAACCGCAAGGTTATGGGTTCCACCCCAGCAGCCCCTCCGAGGGAGACATGAAGCCATCTGCTCCCACAGACGTGCCAGCCTCAGAAGCCCCCGAGGAAACATCTTCCATAGACCTTTTAAATAATGAAATTGCCAGCCTGCCCTTTTCAGGAATAGATGAAATGTAGACCTCTGTGTGTGATTTTTTTTTCCCTCCTTCTTCTTAAAAATGGAAACTTGAACAGATAAATTCAGTGTTTGAAGTCCGACACTAACAGCATTTCAAGGGGGGCCTATCTGAGCCTCCCTATCCTTGCCTTAGTTTCTCAGCCAGAGCTCTTCTGAGCTGAGTGCTCTTCCTCGAACATCTGGACCTAGCAGCGTCCATTCTTTGCTGCTGAGAGTAGAAAATGCAAGTGCTTGTGTCTGTTCACATAGTCTATGGACAGGAGCTAAACAAACCCCGTGCACTGATTGCAGGGGGAGCAGACATTTTTCCGGCGGCTGATGTTTCTGGAAGTGGATCAGTGGGCGTTTCTTCCAGCCTGCCTCAGGTGGGCTTGAAGCTGCAAACTTTCAGTTAGCAATTGAGCTCATTAACTGTTGATATGACCCAGGGAGTCCCCAGATCATCTTTCTTGGCACCTGCTTGCCTACAGAGTGCAGACCTCACTCCTTCAGACTTGACCCCCTAGCTCCCTGATCGGGCTTTCCTGTGTCTGAGAAATACTTTCTGGAAGGCACTATCTGCAGAGGGGCCCCCTTCCTTGGAGATGTGGAGAACCTGTGAGCATCTGGGATGATCATGATCAGTGATCAGTGGTTTTTTTTTTTCCCTAACACCAGATGTTTCCCTTTCCCTCTCCCTTTCATGGGATCAAATCATCATTAGAAATAGTTCTGGCTCCGCTCCTCATGTTCAGATGCCTTCCTGGTGACACAAAGCAGTGAGGTCTCACCAAGGGGTGACTGACTTCTCCAACCTTGTGCAGAACTCCTCTGACACGCCTACAAGTTGGAAAAGAATAGGTGTCTTTCATCTGCAGTGGTGGCCCGGCTGTGATGTTTGTCCCATACACGTGCCCAAACTAACACCAAACCAGTGCTGCCCAGTCCCTTCTGACGGGTGGCTTCCCCCCTCCCACAGGTGTGGCATAGGACTGGCCTCCCCATGGCTTTTCTAAGCAGTGGCCTCTCAGAACTGGACCACCAGGCCAGCAGAGTGAATTCAACCCTCCAACCTTGCGGTTAGAAACCTAACACCTCACCCAGCACTGAGTGCTTTGGCCCAGCCAGGGGTTCCGCTTACAGATGAAGGGGCTGTAGCTGGCTGTAGCTGGATGTTTGTCAACATCCCTTTACTTGCTCCAGGCTTGAATGAAGAGTTGGTCCAGCTGCTCCTCATCCGAGATGAACTGCACACGGAGCAAGACGCCATGCTGGTGGACATTGAAGACTTGACCAGGTGAGTGCAGCTGGCCCTTCCTACAGGGCAGAGGAAGCCGGGGCGGTGTGGGGACTCAAGCCAGGCCAGAGGGAAACAGGCAAGCCCCTGCCCTTCCTGCACTGTGGACCCTCTGCTCTGCTATGCCAGTTCTGCAGCTGGAGCCTGCTGCCCAAGTGTGTTGCATTTTAACATCATCCTCCCCTGATGATGCATTACGAATGACTCAGGGCAAGGGTTCAGGCCCGAGAGGACTTTATCCTCAAGCACTGTCCCTTGGGGAGTTGACTGTAAGCCTGGGCAGGAGCAGCCTTGGGTGGGCTCCCCAGAGAGGCACCGGCTGGCCAGTGCCCGGGCTGTGGTCGTCTCTGCCATGCTCAAAGGGCTGGGACACAGGTTTCTCAGCAAGTGGCACCAGGCCACCAGAGCGTCCCCCCATGTGGAATACTCCAGGGCTTGAGTTCCTGACTGGGTTGGGTTCCAACTGCCTCTCCATAAATAGTGCTTCCCTCCCGGGGGGTGAGGGAGGGGAGGAGGAAACCGGGTTCACCCTGGCAAAGAACATTCACTCACTCTTCATGCCCTTCTTGGTGGAATAGCCTGGCACTGCCTTAACCTATAAAGTGTGGGCATACTGCAAACATGCCTTTCTTTCATACCGGTTCCGTCCAGCCTGTCGGGTGTCCTGAAACCAGGAGGTAACCACTCCTATTCATGCCAGGAAGTTACTGTTCACCCCAGAAAGGGTATTCAGAGAGCACAGTGCTGCTCCCCAAGAAAGGAAGGGGCCCTGCTTGTTACAGTACCATCAGGAGTGCAGCCCACTAGAGCTGTTAGAACCAGCCCCCCATGAGTGTTATCAAAACTATCTGGGTAGCAAAATATAAGCTGCAAAGATTCCGTGTAGGCCTTTAAAACGTTAACATCCAGAGGTTGCTCTCTGCTTTGCATGCTTTAAGAGGTGGGGTGAGGTGGGGGGAAGCAGAAAGCAATGTGCTTTCTCTTACAGCACATTTACCTGCGTTCGAAATAAGATTATTGCCATCTGCCGATGTATGTGGGTATTGCACCAACAACCATAAACCAGCCCACCCCCTTTTTTTTTAGTCTAAGAAAATGGTGTACAGGTGATAAGATTGTGGAATACGCTACTCAGACAGACCTGCACCCTCAGAGACCTATGTAAATTCTTTTTTAAATTTCTGTGACTTGCCTGTATAGCAGACATATTACTCTGCCCCTCAAAGCACATTTGGTGTTCTTCATTCCAGGGAAATTACTGAGCGTCTTTCCACATCTCTCAAGGTGTCATTGACCTATTATTTAAGTCGCAGGGGTCCTCAAACTTTTTAAACAGGACCAGTTCACCATTGGAGGGCTGAACTATAGTTTAAAAAAAAAAAACTGACCAAATTCAGTGTGGGCCCCGGATGAGTCAGCTGCTAAGCAGGACAGGTAGTAGTGGCAAAAACATCCGGCAGCTGGATAAATGTCCTCGATGGGCCGCATGTGACCCAAGGGCCGTAGTTTGAGGATTTAGGCTAATGGTGTTGTTTCATGCCTTTCATAAGGTATGCTCATGGGAAACAGAGCACAGAATGCCATGGTGTTCAAAGGAGGGGAGTCAGTGATTTGAAGATGTTGGCGTAATCCTTTATATAGGAACAATTGAATTTAATCAGTAGATAACAATCTCCCTACCAGGCTTCTGGTGGATAGGAAGAAGCCCTGATATCCATTCCTGATGTCAGAAAACTCGCTTAACTAATAGGGTGACCAGGGGCCAGCCAGACCTCAGAAACCTGAAAACTCAACTGTCGACTGTCGGGAAATTCAATTGACCTATTCTCGTCACCTGTCCCACTCCTCTCGTCCCAGGTGTCAGCTCAGCTCAATAGTTATCAATTTGAGCTGCACCCTGGAATCACCTCGGAAACCTGCTAGAAACTGCTCTCTGCTACCAAGCACTTAGAGAAGAATTGGCGCCAGTGCTGTTTAAGGCCTTCCAAAAGAGGGAGAAGGAAGGAAGCTCCCTAATTCATGTTTTAACATAGTCATAACCCTAAACCGGACAAAGATACTACAAGAAGATGACAGGCCAGTAGCTCCTGTAAACACAGATACAAAAATCTTGGCCAGGAGCCTGGTGAAACGACTCCCAACAGCAGTATAAAAGAGAGTCATCCACCATGAGCGAGTGATGTTTATTCCCAGAATGGTTCGCGATAAGAGAGTCAGTCAATGCCGTATACAACTACGTTGTCAATAGATGAAAGGAAAACAACCACAGGATCAGTGCTATGGGGGCAGAAAACTCATTTGATCAAATTCAACAGTCTCTCTTTTTAAAAACACTTAAGGGCTGAGCCCTGGTGATGTAGTGGTTGTATGCGGGACTGCGGTCCACAGGGTTGGCAGTTCAAATCCAGCAACAGCTCTCTAAGAGCAAGACTGGGCCTTCTACTCCCACCAGGGGGCAGTGATGCCCACACACTAAAAGCTTTTATTGACACATACTCCACATATTTTATAATTCAATAATTCATTAATATAAAAGAGTTATGCCATAAAGGGCATTACCACAATCCATTTTAGAACATTTTATTCTTTTTTCTGTATTCATTGTTACTAACTCCCTATTTGCCCCCAGCCTCCCCTGCCAGACCCTCAAGACACTATTAGTCAAGATACTGTCTGTATAGATTTATTTACCCTGCATTTCCTGTATAGAACAACAACAACTAATAGCTAGCAGCAGTTACAAGTAAAACAGAACTTCAATCTAAAAGAAAGTAGAAAATATTAAAAAAAAGCTGGAACAATTTCTGCTGGGCCAAAAGGGAGTTCAGGTGATATTACATTTTAACCTAAGTATATCTGCCATAAGGGAGCGCTGGTAGCGTAGTGGTTACATGTCGGGCTGGAAACTGCAAGGTCAGCAGTTCAAAGCCACCTGCTGATCCAAGGGAGAAAAGAGAGGCTTTCTATTCCCATCAAGAGGTACTCTGGGAAACCCCCAGGAGCAGTTCTTCCCTGTGAGTCAGAATCAACTCGGTGACAATGAGTATATCTGCTATCTCTGATAACGAGCCTGTACCTGAGGCTTAATCCATGTGTGGATCCTGTAAGTGGATTTTGAGCTTTCACTGTCATTCATCCATAGCCTTCTGAAAACCAGGTGTTCACAATTGAAGCTTTGCTGCCATTTCCTCCTTTGGATTTGGATGATACATTTATAATCCTTGGAGCACTCAGGCTAGTGTGCTTCCTCCCTGTGAATTTAGTTGATGCCTCCCCTAGATGGTTGCTTGTTTGAAGCCGAGTCTTTTCTTGCTGAGATCTGGGCATCATGTCTTCTCCACACTTGGTGATAGACAGCACCCATATCTTCAGTGATCCCTTCATGAGAGTGAGCCTCAAGCAGGGCCGTGTCATAAGACTGAATGTAAGATTGGGGCGAGAATTAAGTGCAAGCCCCAAATCCATTCCTGTAGCTGTGGCTTCTATATGTGTCTGGTTCACTTTAGAGATACCCGTGTCATTTTACATTAGAAAACATTATCAGTCCTCTCCCCGAGGCATAGGGTATTTCTATTGTCATTAATGTAGTTAGCAGCATAGAATTTAAAACACAGCTGAGAAAAGGAAATTATGCAGGTACAGGCCCAGCTATAGACCAAACTGCATGAATTGTTGACTTGTACTGGACTCTATTTACACAAACAGGGTTGATGATAGGCCAAAGCTTCCTCTGTGATTCATTCACAAAGGCAGAACCAGGCCTCCCAGATTAGTACATGTCATCACAAAGCAAGGAGGGCATTAAAATAGTTAAGTATCTGGTAATCCCAGACCACCATTCATGGGGTACCTTAAGGCAAGAGACCCAAACCAATGTCCAAGTAGCACCAGTTCTCTACCTTTGGGATAGCAGCCATCTGCCTTTCCTCACACTCGGGAAGTTCAGTTCCAAGTCCAAGGACTGCCGGTGAGTTTGACTTCAGGCCTAGTTCACTTCAATCCAGCACCCTTCCTTGATGGTAAGTAGAAGGAAAATTCCTCAGTATGAACCAGAGCATATATGAAAAGCCAACATGATGCTAAATAGAAAAAGACTGAAAACTTTCTCTTTGAAACTGAAGCAAGACAGAGGGGCTCACTGTCAAAGTCCTAACCAGAGCAGTAAGGGTTTTTAATATTGATGCCCTGGCTAAATGGAAAGCCTCTGGGTTCGATCAGTGGTTCTCAACCCCTTTGGGGGTCAAACGACTCTTTCACAGGGGTTGCCTAAGGCCATCAGAAAACACATAACCAATGATGTTAGGACCCAAGATACCGTTCCTCTGTCTCCAGGCAGGTCCGCTCACATGACTGTTACCTATGCTACACCATGCTTCAAGACAAGATTTCATTCACTTGAACTTAGAAATCAATATTTCACGTTATATAATAACATATTGTTTCTGTGATTAGTCACAAGGCTTTGTGTTCATTTTATAACAATGAAAAGACATCCTGCCTTTCAGCTATTTTCATCACAGTAGCAAAATGACAGTGCTGAAGTAGCAATGAAAATAATTTTATGGTTGGAGTCACCACAACATGAGAGACTCTGTGAAAGGGGCGTGGCATGAGGAAGGTTGAGAACCACTGCTCTGGGGGGCTAGGCAGACTGGAAAGTTTTACAAGAACTGACAGCCGCATCTTTCTCCCATAGGCTGACTAGTGAATTGGAACTGCCAACCTTGCGATTAGCAACCCACAGCTCCCCCAGGGCTCCTCACACACGTACTTAGTAGGCCTTTAAAAATGAAGTTTTCATACATGTGACAATATGGAGGAACCTTGGAAATACTGTATTGAGTAAAATAAATCAGTCATAAAAGGTCAGATGTTGTATGATCCTACTTAGATGAAGGATCTAGACCAGGCAAGTACATACTGACCACAATGCTTATTAGTGTCTACCTGGGGAGGGAGGGAGGGGAGGAGCACGGTGCTTACGGAACATTGAGCCTCTCCTAAGGTGTTGGTGTCATTAATGAGTGGGCAAGGGTGATGGGAACAACAGGATGACCGCAGTGCCTCTGAGTCATGCATATATGGAGACAGGTGAAGTATCAAGTGCTTTGCTACATGTCTGCCACATTTTTAAAAAATCAGTCTTAAAAGAAAAAAGTTCTTGTGGAGCTTGAATGGAAATGAAACCTAATAAGGATTTCCATATGTAGCTAGTTGATGAGAACCTGCAATGCTGGAGACGAAAAACCTATCTCTATATAACATTTAATGAAATTCACCCGTGTGTGTGTGTGTGTGTCCCAAAATACAACTCCACTTCTAATACCATCTGAGTGGTGGTCTGCTTTCCCTCTCTCTCTCTCCCTCTCCAAACACACACACACACACACAACCATCGGCAAGTTGCTGTAGGCCCAGTGTCATTTAATTCGTTGCACCTGAGAGTTCCGCTCACCTGACATGAAAATTTGCTTAAGTGAGGTACACGTGGTTCTTAATGAAGATAATCAATGCTCTTTTGTTCACGGAGACAGGGTCATGAAATGGTTTGCTAAAGAAGATCATTTTTCTCTTTTCTTCTTTTAAGACATGAGGGAGGGAGTGATGATGGCATTTTTCCTGAGTTTCTTTGTTGTCCCCTGAATGTTGTCATTGATTCGCCAGCTTCTAAGTGTGGTGAATAAGGCTCCTCACTCCCCTGTTTCCCCGAACGTGCTACTTGTCTTTCCTGGACCCTCACTGTGAGTCATACTGCTGAAAGGCAGAGTTCAGCTCCACAGCACCGAAAACCAGGTTTAACCAACACAAGCAGACGGCCTCCACCTTTTAACTCACAGCTGGAATCCACACCCTTATTTTATTTGTTCGTTTGTTTATTGATTGATGGATGGATTGAAGCCAAGTATATCATTTCTTAAAATCTCCCTTCAAAACCACTGTCTTCCATGCCTTCAGCCTTCACCTGTCTGTAGAAAGACATTAACTTATGCTCCTTCAAGTGCTGGAAACAATCGGTTGGCCGCTCCCCTCGCTGGTCTCCACTGTCTGTTCGCTTCCTGAAGGGCCGAACTTTGGACTCACGGTTCAGAATAGAGCTTTCATGATGAAGACACTCGCCCTCCCTCCCACCCTTGCTTCCACTGCCATGAGCACACTTTAGGATTGACTGGGGCTTGGGGGGGTGATTTATACCTGGGGAATAGCTCTTCACCCACAGGAAGAAGGTGGCTTTTGGAGGAATGAGGTTGGATGATGGGGTCCAGGTGGATGTCCGGATAACCGCGTCTGTTACTCTGTGTTGCTGTTGGGCTCTTTGCTTAGCACCTAACTTTCCAGCTCCTGGGCTGTGATCCCCAGGGTCAGCGGTTCAACACGAGCAGCAGCTTGGCAGGAGACAGACGGGGCTTTCGGCTCTGCCGTGAGTCGGCATTGACTGGAAGGCAACAAGCGAACCCCTTTCCTCAGAGAAAGATGTGGCCTTCCACTGCCCTAAAGAGCCGCATCTCGGGAACCCACGGGGGCAGTTCGAGTCTGCCCTGTAGGGTTGAGAGTCAGGAGCACCTCGATGGCAGTGAGTTGGCTTTGTTGTTTGTTTGGGCCTGTTCCCCTGCTTCGAGAACCCTGTGGCGTCAAGGGTTATTCACGGCCAGGTCAGCAGTTCACATCTACCAGCCACGCCCTGGGGAGGAGAGACTGTTCCTGTAAGCAGGGCAGCTCTGTCCTGTCCTAATGGGGTCAACTCAAAAGCAGTGGTTGATGGGATTCCCTTGCTTCTCTGTGTTCCCTTTCTCGCTCCTCGAAGGCAGGGAGTTTCTCTCACCCCACAGGAATGCAGACTAATAAGAACACCATTGCCTTGTTCACAACCAAATCCCTAGCACCAGGAGTCGTGGGAGATGCGTATTAAAGAATGTCTAAAGCTAATTTTCTCAAAGAGACTAGTTCTACAGGTCTCCTTGTAACCGAATGGCTTATTACATAAAAGGAATCACGCATCGCGCATATGAACCGAAGAGGTTAGACAACTGGCATCCGGGGCCGCTGCCTGCTCTCCAGTGCTGCGTTCACGCGTGGGTCTGACCCTCCGTGTGGAGGGTGGTGGCAAAACGGGTCTTTCTTCTGGGCACTCACTAATCCCACCCCTGTTGTGCTTACAGACACGCCGAGAGCCAGCAGAAGCACATGGCAGAGAAGATGACTGCGAAGTGAGCAGAGCCATCGAGCAGAGGACCAGCTCGCGTTTATTTTGCTTCTGTGGTTGTGAACATGTTGTTGCTCAGTCCAGGTGGCGCAGAGCAGACCCCCGTGTCCGTCATCGATCGCGTCCGAAGCTTCGCGTCCAGTGATTGGCCTCTGCTGCTTTGTTTCTCTGAGTTTTTTACTTGTGCCACCAAATACCAGGCATTTTAATAGGAACATTGATCCCAACTGTACAGTACTCACACCATCACAAATCATGGCTAACCAGAGAGAGTAGTTTTCACTTTGTTTCCGT